>BLKR01002709.1:115886-181603 GCA_011170035.1 Teleogryllus occipitalis
CTCTCTCTCTCTCTCTTTCTCTCTCTCTTTCTCTCTCTCTCTCTCTCTCTCTCTCTCTCTCTCTCTCTCTCTCTCCTCCCATCCACTTTCAATTACCATGGACAAGAGATGTAACTTTCAGTTAGTGGCGAGTGGACTCTCTGGTTTCGTCTGTAAGAGATTTTAGTTGCATTCATCATTCTTAATTACCTTTAGTTATTTTGTATTTCTTACACTTTACATAATTGTATATATTACATGTAATATTAAATTTTGGTCGCATGGTGAGTAATTCGGCAATACTCCATGGTCCAATTTTGGTCGCATGGTGAGTAATTCTCCTCTTTGGTGATGAGTTATCTACTAAGAGTTTCCAAGATGTTCAGGCTTGTCCCCCTCCCTCTCACTTTCTCATCTAATCTTATCAGTTCCGGTTTCACATTTGTTTGAAGTTTCGACGCACATGTTGGTACGTGCAATAATAATTTTATAGATCATAAACATCAAAAACACGTGAAAATGTGTACTGTAAAACTGATCCATGTATCCCATTCAAAGTAATAAAATAGTTTTTTAAAAAATCCTGCAACATTCCACTCTATACGCTAGTTTGTTCGTTTTTCGCCGAAGGCCTTGAAAGCGAGCACGTCAATTCTCTTTTACAATCATTGTTATAATAAATATGTTGGAAATAAAAATATGCTAAATTTGAGTGTACACAGTGTGTATCCCTTGGCCTCGCCTCATGGCAAGTCTCGAGTACTTTAGTAGTGTTTGGTCTGCCTCTTGCTCTTCTCATCATAGAACCCCTATATGGCGTTTAAAATGAAATATTAGAGCAATCGAGCAAATATTACAGCAATGTGTCATTTTGTTGACATTCACCTTCGGATACAAATACCATAGCTTATGCTTCGTGCACTGCTGAACGTTCGATTTTATTTCTGTTAACTTCTAGAGTAGTTACGCAGTTTTTAGGGAATCTTTTATATGTTTTAATGCATGTAATGTGGCCTTAACACAAGTTGCGTCGCGATAACTCTTACCGGATACCGGGATCTCACGCACTCCCTCTAGAACCGTAGTTTGCATCTCGGTTTCATCCACCAGCAGTTTCAATTAATATTTTTTTGACAATCGCTCAAAATTACTGTGGACATGGAATATTTATGTCCTGAACTAGCGTTTTTCATTCGCTTTTAGTTTTGGGGTCTATAGAGAATACTTTATTTTTATAGTTTTGGCAGCAATCCTGTGGTGTGGTCGCGCGACCTCGTGTACTTCGTTCACAAGCGGTGGATTTGCCCTGTATCTCGCCTCAAAACCGCAATCTCAATGAGTCAGTTTCAGTTAGTGTATCTGCAGTACGTAATGTTAAGGCATAGCTGTGTTATTAGGTACTACCTTTCTTGCACTCATCTGTAAACTTCCTTCACTGCAGTATTTGCATTATATTAGTAACTTATCGCATCGACAGTTTCAAATTTTCAGTTTAAACTAAAGTTTGTAAATGAGTCTTCTTCTAAATGTTCTACGAGCACTAAGTTTTAGTGGCCAAAAATAGTTTCGTGGAGTGTCAGAAAGCTGTCTTGATTTTAACAACAAAGTCCGAGGCCACGCAGTGTTGCTTCAATTCGTAAGTAGTTGATTACATTTACTGTAACTGTTAATTTCCCTCCAAAAGATTCCAAATAATTATGTAATACTGCGTTTCTCAAAAAATGGTGGGAGATGAAAAAATAAAGAATTAAATCTGTCTCCAAGCCTTATTCTCGAAATGTAATGACGCCAAGTAAATGCCCTCGCTGCAACGAAGGCTCGTCGCGCCAATTGCCCCGTCTCCGGCAGCGACCGCCACGCAAAGCCGCTTCTTGCTTCTCTCCGCTCTTCGCAAGCGGCGCGAGGTGAACGCAACGAGATTCCGGCCGCCCGCCCCTCAGAGGGTAGCGACTGAGGGCTCCCAACGCAGGGGCTAGCCGCTTCCGGGCCTCATAATAGCGACCCGTTGAGCATCCAAGATTCCTAGTCCCGATGGTGGCTGGATTTTAGACACGAGCTACGTAGCTAGGGAGGATTTCAGCTGCTGTCTGGAGGAGAATTGTAGCGGTCGACAGTTCGGATCGGAAGTTTTCTGTGGTTACCCCGATTAACACTAGGCGAATGCTGAAGCAGTACCCGTACAAACGTGCCAGGGACCGCGCGCGATATTTCCTTCCCCTTCCGTGTCGTACCCTCACTCTTTCCTTACACACACGTACACTTACATACTCTACCCTACCACACATGCGGGAAGACTGGTAAGGAGCATAGAGCTTGTCCTGGCTGGACTGGTGCCCCGCTGGGGGAAGTTTTTTGGTTGAAAAGAAACAAAACAACAACCGCTACCTAACGTGTAGGTCGACGCCAGATCTCACCATCCAGCTGAGAAAGATCACCGTCCCATTCTGTGATAAAACATGCACTACACTTACGGAGAAATGTTCCTAGCCGCTGTCGCGCCGGAATAACTTATCGATCGGTCAATCAATCAATAGTCGAGTAGAGCAGTGGACGATGAGAATTAATGATTCTGATGATACTCTAATGACTGAAGGAGATTTTGAAAAAGACTTTGTGAATTAAAAGAACGCTACACTGAGTCACCGAATTCAGCTTTTGGCCTTGAATTTCCCTATCGCAAAGATATTTCTTCGAACTGCCGACTGAAGTTGACAATATCTAAGAGGGCGGGATGATAATGCTCTTGCCACCCACGGCTTCAACTGTCAATGACTCACAGTCGACATTTTGTATTTCGAGGGTATTAATAGAATTAATCTTTAAGAATTCATCTTTATTCAAAAATTGATCGAAAACAGTTTTTCGTTCGGAGTGAGGAAAAATACCCACACAGTTAGATGGTTTCCAGAGATCTATCACAGTATTAAGTACTTCCCCAAATTAAGTAACAGGCATTATAAGAAATTGCAACAAAACTTACTAGAAATACCATTACAAAAAGATAATCAATCTTCGTCAAAGAAACATTACTTATATTTGAATTTCATTGATGCTACTCAGAAGTTTGCTTTCCTGCTAATTTTAATTTATTCAAACCTATAGCCATTTACGTAAGGAATTTCTAGGAGTGGTTTGCTGATCCTAAATCCACATATTTTGGAATTATGCATATGGGAAGCGAGGTCAAACTTACATTGAAATATCGATCGATGGCATTCCTTTTCTATACACTATTTTCAACATATCAAAGTCACGACTCGACTGTACCCGACTGTACTGGTTCCGACGGTTCCGACTGTACTGGTTACAGCGTTCGCGAGGCTCCATTCGAACGTGGAACGATCGGTCATGTACGCGTCTCGGAAGGTGGAAGAAACCGGTGATTAACTCTTCGCACTCGGCTCCGTTCCATTCTGGAAAGAAGAGCTTCTTGTTGCTTGTACAAGCATCCATCGCTACGTGCCGATATTATAGATCGCATAGCGTGCCCGGCCGCGCTCCAGCCCTCTCGGCTACGTATCGGATATTTCGGTGTGTGCAATTTGGCACCGACTCAATGCGTAGTCCCGCTATAGCGCAGCGAGCCAGAAGTGCCTTTTCCATTCCAGAGCGCTCGTCCCAAACAGAATAAAGTACCGGACCTTGGATATGTATTTATTACTCCGGGGCACAAAAGATATACACTGGTGGCCTTTCCAGTTGTAGCGGGGAACTGCTAGCGAGTCGTTGTGAATATATTATAATGGAGGAAAGTGGAGTTCAAAGATCAGGAACATGTGATGCGCTGCGCGCGGTATAATGTTGAGCCGTATTTCTGCAGAGAGGAAGCAATAACACAAACGATTGTCGAGGAGAAACTCGACAGCGCAAAGAAATACTGAAGAGCTCGCGAAATTCCATTAGCTTACTAGACAAGAATGATAGAAACTTTAAGTACTACAAGCAGAACATTACCTGTCGAGAAAATGTGGGGTCAAAAGTTTTCTTTAATATTGTCTATCTTCAAGACAAAGTATTATTTCTGAAAATTACACTACATTGTCTAAAACTGAAACAATTTAATTGTCAAGTGAAGCTACATTAAGCAAATTAAATACGATTTTCAGCTGTAAAAACTTGCATTTCCCCAGTTCAGAACTAAAAAAATTGTCCTGTTCGAAACATTCTCCAACCTAGTTTAAATTATTTTCATTACAAAACCATTGCTTGCTAATTATAATAATGAAAAATCATTAATATTCGTACAGAAAATGAACGCTGTGTTCACGTATGAATATTTACGAAGTTCATGTTTTCCAGTTTCGATACCACGAGAATGCAGGAATTGGTTAAGATGAGCAGGATCTCATAGTGGGAAGGAACTTCCTTATTCCTGTTGCCTGCTGCTCCTCCTGCAGGCGTTGGCGAGCGGTGCGTCGTGGCGGCGGCGCGGCGCCAGAGTGCGTTGGGAGCGCGTCCGCCGCCGCGCGCCTCCACCCGCCCCCCTCCCCCGCCCCACCCCCGATCCTATCGACGGGCGTTCCGCTCGCTGCGCTTACGATCGTAATTTGGGAGAGCCCGCTCCCCCTCGCACTGAGCCGCGCCGCGCTGCGCCGCGCCGGCCCGGGCCGTAGGGAGCGCCCCGCCCATCCACTCACTCGCCCGTGCGACCCCTCTCGCCCGCCCGTCCCAACCCACTCGTCCGTTCCCATTCGCCCGCCCGTCCCCACTCGCCCGTCCCTTCCCACTCGCCCGCCCGTCCCCACTCGCCCGCCCGTCCCCACTCACCCGCCCGTCCCGACTCGCTCCCTATGCCCACTCGCCCTCCCGTCCCCACTCACCCGCCCGTTACCACTCGCCCCTCCGTCTCGACTCGCTCCCTGTCCTCCCCACTCGCCCGCCCGTCCCCACTCGCACGTCACACCGCACTCGCCCGCCCGTCCCCACTCGCACGTCACACCGCACTCGCACGTCCGACCCCCACTCACCCGCACGTCCGTCGCACGTCCGACACTCGCACGTCACCCCACTCATCCGCCCGTCCCCACTCGCCCGCCTCCCCACTCGCCCGTCCGTCCTCACTCGCCCGCCCTTCCCGCTCGCCTGCCCGTCCCCACTCGCCTGCCCGTCCCCACTCACCCGCCCCTCCCCACTCGCACGTCGCACCGCACTCGCACGTCCGACCCCACTCACCCGTCCGGCCCCACTCGCCCGTCCCATCCCACTCGCCGTCCGTCCCCACTCGTCCCTCCGGACCTCCTCGCCCGTCCTACCCTGTCGTCTGTCCGTCCCCGCTCCCCCGTCGCCTGTCCGTCCCCACTCGCCCATCCAACCCCACTCGCCCGTCTGACCCCACTCGCCCCCACTCGCCCCCTTCCCCACCGTTCGCCCGTCCCCACTCGCCTGCCCGTCCCCACTCACCCGTCCGTCCCCACTCGCCCATCGCACCCCACTCGCCGTCTGACCCCACTCATCCATCCGGCCCCCCTCCCCGCCCGTCCCCCCTCGCCTGCCCGTCCCCATTCCCTCGTCCGCCCCCTCGCACCACGTCGCCCGTCTCTTTGCACTCCCCTATTAGCTATTCTGTCCTGCTATGCACATATCACTTCCTTATCGTTTTGCATTCTGTTCTGTTACGCACATACTACTTCCATCACACCCTTTCGTTAATTATCGTGCGTATTCACTATCGTTTCCTTTATTTTATGTTGATCCTAACAAACTCTTATCTTATATTTTGAAAATATTATTTTTTGTTGGTCAGACTTCTTTCAATGTCGTTCTAACATTCTCAAACAACTCACACTTTCCGCTCCGTCTTCGTTCATTGCTTTCACCTAGAATTACAAGATCACCGACCGCACTTCTCTCTTACTGCACCTGCATATCAACTTTTTTAATATTCGTCCTTACTAATTAACCTCGTAATTGCACATTATTCCTCGTTTAAATGGTCTAAAACATATCTTTATTGTCTAAAAACTGTAAAGCCACTAATGCTTACAGGAAGAGGCAAATCGATACAGGAACCATCCTTTCATTTTAACGCCATTGCTGGCCCAGAAATTTCCACTAATCTGTGGTTTTCAGGGAACGCTTTGTTTAATAGATGTACGTTTTCTAAAGCTCTCATTTTTCGTAAATGTGATTGGTTTACCAAGAGTTCGTTATTTCGACTTCGGTGATATCAGAGTTTCTCTGTTTGCCGTTGCCAATCGTTTATATTAAATGTAGTGATAATGCATTATCAATGTCAACAACGACCATTTCTATTTTTTATTCACAATTCAACTGAAGGGGTAGGTTTTCCAAAGCTTAAGAATCATTAGTTCATTGGAACTTGAGAAATCTGTGGTAGTATTCATTACATATATAGAACGAAAACAACAAATTAAGTAACCAGACTAAAAATAAATTTTGAACGAACTACTTAGTGAACTCATTTCATCATCTGCATGCTTCTGTACATCCGTAAATAATGTTCTAGAACGAAAACGTTCAATTTACTCTAGGATGCGGTTAGCAAGAACGGATACCCTGGTTTCCTAACTCTCTTATCTGACGTCGGCCCAATTGGCAGGAAGAGGGTATGACGTGGCAGAGTTCACACTCCCGGAAGTGTCAGATTTGTGTCTTAAGAATCCTACATCCGTTTCAAACAGCCCCTCCGCAATGTAATGCGGTTAGCATCAACGTCAATGTGTAAGACTTGAAGTTAATTGATTAGATTGAAACCATCTCATGAAATAGTAAAAAAAATAAAAATAAAGAGAGAGAGAGAGAGAAAAGAGAGAGAGAAAAGAGAGAGAGAGAGAGAGAGAGAGAGAGAGAGAGAGAGAGAGAGAGAGAGAGAGACTCTAAAATTTTGATTTTTTTTTATTGCAGAAATTGCTGCTCCAAGAATGACTATCTTCAAAGTTCAAGAATGACTAGAATTTCTACTATTTCAAGAAAAAGAACATTAGAAACGGACGAGTTCAAGCACTGTTCTGTTATATGATTCCCTAACAGCATAGTACAATACCCAAGTCAAATAAATGAAACTTTTATAACTGGGGGGCGGATGCCCGAAAACATCGCCAAAAATTATCAATAATATGCTTTTAAAATGCTTTGAAAATGTACTTAAACCAAAGAAAATTTACTTAAAAAATCTTATCAAAACCAGTTCGGATGAACAGAGCATGCTGTTGGATACGTTACTCATGTAATCGAGGCATCTTCCCTTGGAGTGAACTCCGCTTGAAAACTTTTGGTTGGGATTATTCTTTACGAGAAAATCTCTATCTTTAGAGCTATCCCGAAATCGTCCGGACCGGCAATGGCGCTGATATACGCCACAAGAATTACATCACAACGGCTGCCAAAACAATTTCTGACAAATCGAACAAACAAATCGAAGAGGCTACTCATTAACACTGTGAAGAACATTTGTTGCATCTCGTAAATATTATTTGAAGTAATTACCATTGAAAATAACGTTAAAATCGATGAAATCAACAAAAAATGCATTAAAAATGACGTAAAAAGGTAACAAATTACTTATTAGTCGAAATCGACAAAAATTTAAAAGTAATGACCAATAAAAATGGATAAATTTCTTATGTCATACCATAAAATGATTTTGCATACTGAACAGCATTGTTCTAAAGTGAAAAGAAGAAAAAAGACATTTCTTCAAAATCCGCCCCCTATTTATAACAATCAAAGAATTTTCAAAGGAAACTCAAATTCATGTCCTTTAACATCGCTATTTCACGGACGAAAATGTATTCTCATTAAAAACAAAAAATAAATGTATTGTTAATATTCACAGTGGAATGTTTGCTACCAGATTTCTTCTATATAATGACTTCCCAGATAAGACGAATAGAGGAAACAATTTTCAAATACTTCCCAATGTTTTATATTACTTCACAAGTTGAAAAGTTAGGAAGGATTAACAAACATTTTAACTGTTGTTTCGCTCTTCTTATGTGACTTGTTGAAGGTGAAGGTCCCAGTTTCAACACCACAGGAAGATGGTGTCATATTTTAAAGTATACAAACTATTCCACTTTTCGTGAGACTATCAAGCATATTTGTTCCTTGGCCATTTTCATGTCAGAGACGTTTTGTAGGAATATCATATGCAAATATCCGAGTAAGTATTCGGCATAAATAACAGACGAAAATAAATGAACACGCAGAAATCACATGGATAGGCACTAACATCTAAAAGGCCTGACAAATGTTGGTCCAAGCAGTTCGCAAATATCTAGTAGAGAATGTGAGGCTCAGTCTAGAGTCAAGATTAATGGAACACTAAGCGAGGTGACTCTGTCCGCACAAGGCAGACTGGTTGGGGCTTGTGGTATCCGGTAGGCGAGAGAGCACCACTCACAAGTCGCCAAATTCGCGATCTTTCACACATGCGTGTAACGCGTTTAGTCTTCCTACGCAGCTGCCGCAAGTAACAATATCCTACCATCGGGAGAGCTGTGTTGGGGTTCCTGCGATGTCAGGCGTCAACAGACAATTCTTGTGAACAACAAGAGAAGAAATAGAACGAATGACTCCACATTACAATCAGTATTGCCCAACTGTGTTTGTTCAACTGCACGTGTTGGATAGTTCGTGTTAAATATATTATCGTCACTATATCTACAGCAATTAATCAACTCATTCCATGTATGGGAGGTACACGTTATACTGCTGGTGGAAGTCAGGATAGAGTGTCAAGAAAATATAAAGAGGTGTGAAATTAATGAACGAACAGATTACTGCGTTTGTAAAATAGGAAGATGACGAATTTCACAACAGGCTCCGCACAATAGTGCCAATTCCCGTATAACTAATTGAAAAGCTGTAGATTCTGTAGAGTTCTGACGATATGTTCGAATAGAAACTAATGAAAGAACATCAGCACATACTTTTTCGTATTATTTCTAACTTTTGCAATTTTCAAAAATTCACTGTTGAATGAAAATTAGCCATATTCCATTTTTAAGGGCCCTTGTTCTATCAGTTGAAAACATTTAAAGAAAAAATGTAGTGGTTTTGAAAAAAAATGTTTTTAATAATCTGAATTAATTTCAAGCAGAAATTACGCAAAAATATTTTTTTTCACAAAAAATGTAAATGACTTTTTTTGAGATCTGATTTTTTAGAGTAGATTTTGTTACGACAAAAATCTCTATCTTCAAATTTGTAGTTTTGGAATATTAACTTTAATTTTGAAAAAATCATGATTTCAATAAAAATGAGCAACATATAGCAACAGGATTTATCCCATTTTTCTTTACCAGGGCCCGACAATACGAGTTTTTCTGCCGAAAATTAGCCGTTTTCCGACCCACGATTGCATAATTTGTTTCTTCTTACGAAGTAAGTGCGAGAAAGTGAGAAAGCTAAACGCGGAGGTTAGTGGCCGTGCCTGCTCGTACAGCAGAGCGCATCTCTCTTATACTCTCTAGAAAAACGACTCGTCCACCTCGCAGGCCATTATGACTGCCCCGCTCCTGTGACAAAATGAGTGAACTAATGCGTCAGGTAGCCAACATAAGAAAATGAAAATTAAATCGCAAATTGAATTGGAAGAAGTCAGCCATTGTCATGGAAAGACGCGACGCTGCGTCAGTGTTTCAGAACAATAAAGATGTTGTGTATGTGTCGAGGGCATGTTTTAGTGTCGTTGGATTGTGTATTTACCTAAAAAATTATGTCTTGTGCCATTTTGGCTGCCCGTTAAAATGCGCTAGAGGCTGTCGGAAGAAACGCGCGAAACCCATGGACCACGTCAAAATTGTCAAGAATAACTTTAATGATTGCAAGTGTTTCATTTTTTTCTAAAGTATAGATAAAAAATTACTACATGGCGTTCGTGATCTAAATACCTATAATTATTTTAATTAATTTAGATAACCAACATTGAATTATATTTTTCAAAGTAACCACGTGAATATTTTTCAACTCTTGTAATTTACGGAAAAAGAATACAAAAAATATTTGTACAAAAAATCTTTATATTTTTATAATTCGATAATTATTACGTTAATAGCTGTTTAAAATATCACTATTTTAGCTGAAAAACTGTGATGAATTTCCTGTGTTTTCTTCACGCGTTCCACGTTGAAACGCGTTACACCTACGCGTCCTGTCGCCACACGTACGCACCTGCGAGAAAGCCGTGGACCTTTCCGGTAGCGAGGCATGACGTCAGCCACCTTGGCGGTTCCTCATTAGGGGAGCACAAGGTGAACGGCGCGCCTCGTGGGAACCGGGCGAAAGGAAGATGGCGCCGGCTGCCCCTCCACGCATCAATCCAGAGATTGGCTCGAATCGTTTTCTCCCCCCTCCCCCCCTCCCCGCCCGGCCGTCGACCGTCGCGGCGCGTAGCGGCACGCCAGAATCATTAATGGGGAAATTAGTTGTGTCTCCGCAATCAGAACCTGACGGAGTTTTTGTAAGAGGACAGTTTTTCGACGGAAGTGGTAATGACTCTACTATCAACTTCCTCTCCGACAATGTCGAGTCATCGAGTGCAATAGTTAAGCCGGTGATTCTCCGACTTACTCAGAACACTGACGGGAAGTTCACAACTTAGATGGAGATTTTAGCTGGAGCAATTAAAATCAACACTCTTCGTAATGCCGTATTAATGAGATATAAAAATGTGAAAAGATTGGAATGACTCCGGCTGCATGGGTGGCGCGCCGTTTTGCTTTTGTTTTGATGGCCATAATACCGCGATCTTTCTCAAGGCTGAAATTTTATTTAATTTCAACATATTTTTATTCTTCATGCAACGGAAACTAAATGTATGTAAACAAATTAACATTGTAAATAATAAAAAAATATTATTCAAGTTTTACGAACAATTCAATGATACAATGGAGCAATGATAGTTCTATAAACGAATTTTTATATTGTCACGATCAATTTTAGTAGCGGGGTAAGCGAATGTTGACAGGAAGCAAGCGATAAATTTTTGAGATCGTTTCTTATTCTAGGAGATTTTTGTACTTGACTCGTATAATTTACAATTTGAAACCGCCAAAAATACTCGTCGGCTGCAACAAATCGCTGGGAGAATTGGAAAGTGATACGCTGCACATACCAGAGTGAACTCCCCCAAGGTTATCTTCTTAAAGAGCGGCATATCGGGTATTGCGTCATGAGCTGCATGAGATTGAATGAAGGGCATCGACAAATTCAACGAATTGGACTTAAAATCTATTAAGAATTTAAATAAAATGTACTACCACTAGTTGGACCCTTACGATTATATCACACATAAATGAGAACAGCCGTAACTTTACCAGAGGGGGGGGGACATATACACTATTCGGAAGAGAAAAACCCTCTCCAAAATAGTTTCATGTCGTTCACTAAGACTAATGAAATGAGGGAGGCTTACAAATTCTGGAACAATACAATCATTAATCACTATGAACACATATTTAATCGCATTTCTGGAAAGATAATTGAAATGCTTCATATTATGAAGATGTATTTTATGGTGGACTTCAGCAGAAAATCCCGCCCACCATCTACTTTTAAAAACGCAATGCATCACAGATAATTGGAATCCCTGATTTTTTTAAGGAATACTTGTTTTAAACGTTTGCTGATATTGCATTAGAAAACACACAATCTTCGAATTTTAAAAAAATCGCAATCTCTGCTTCGCTTAGTATAATCTCACTTTCACACAAGCTTGTTTGAGACCTTCTCGAAGGTGTAGACATAATCATACTCCGTAATGTACAAATTAGGGATATGAGCGTCCATTCTATTATTTTCGTTATTTTATTAACATTTGGTGTTTATACTCTAAATCCAGTTAACAATAGCAACCAATTACATATCTGGGGTCTACTACCTTTCATTTTAAGTAAAAATTACGAACTACTTCAATAGAAATTTCAGATTTCTTTCCATACAAAGCCCCTTGGTGTTTTCAATAAAAAGAACAATGAATACCGTGTACAGATAACAATAACAAGGTGTAGATGAAAATAATACATCTTTCATGGTCTGCAACACTGGCACCACTAGAAGAAATTAAATGCTGGGTTAAATAATTTCTATTCTTTTTGCTAGCATCAGTCTCGCTCAATTTCAGAATCCGCCCCGCCGACATATGATAGTCATGATGAAGTGGGGTTATGTCAAGTCGTCGAGTTTAGTCGAGGTGATGATGATGATGATGATGATGGGAAGAGAATAGAAAAGAACGATCGCGACCCATTGGGTAGGGATCTGTTCTTGCATAGACCTGAAAGTGAACAGGGAAACCACGTATCAATATGATCGGAGCAGTCGGCCTACATATTCGATTCTGGCAAGCGCCACTTACTAACCAATATTTTCCGAGGTGCCATTAACTAAATTTGTTTTCTTGTCGGTATCGAACCCATGACGTACAAGGCACTGGTATGCTCTGGACATAAGGGGTTGCCTCTCCCTTGCCGCTGCCCGGAGCTATGACCGCTGTTTAATAATTTTAATAATTTTCACTTCTTAATCCAGCAATTATTAAGCGTGTGCTGTCTGCATTTCAGCCACGCAGTAAAACTTTCAAACGCGTTTCTCTCAAAGCGTGAGTGGCGGGGTTGCCCCCAATTCTAATTTCTAGAAGGATTTAACAAAAATAACAGCACGAAACAACATCACCTGAGAAATTTACAATAATAATTCTGGATTTATAACAATATTCTTTACCAGGTAAGCTTTCTTTTTTCGATTTGACTGCTTTCAGTTGTCGTGTCACTGATGTTCTTCAGGTGTCGTGTCAGAACGTGCAATTATATGATTGACGACTGAAAGGGGATAAGGGGATCACTAATGAGATATTACGATTCGCGTTCTTCGATGGACGCGAATAGGAGAACAAGTTCTGTTCCCTTTGGGATGCGATGAGAAGCTTTGAGCAGCGAATGCAACGATTATTTTAAATATTTCAGAAATTTAATAGATATTAAGAGCATTGAATACAATATAATATACATTGTTGTTTAAATAAATAAAAAAACATGTAAAATACAAAAGCCGTGCATATTAAAAATTATGTTGAATTGACAAAGTTTTTTTCAAGAACGTCTTCTCAGACATGCTGTTAATTATTTCAATCCAATTGCAAAGACAATATTCAAACTAGAATTTGAAATATCATAAAATATAATTCATTAAAGAATTTAGGTCCCTGTAAAAGATAATGTCAGTAATGTAGTATGATAAAAATCTGTATGTATTTTTTAAAGTACAAGTACTGTACATATATAATATTATTGAATGGAAAAGAAATTAAGCATGTCTCCAATGATTGATTGCTTAATTAATAATTCTGGGCGCGTCAACTGCTAAGGTGATTACTCCCACAAGTGTAGTACATTTTGTATCGCGGCATGTGATCTTCCCACGCTGGACGTCGAGGTCCGGCGCCGACCTCGTCGGCTTGCGGGGTTTTCCCTAACCAGGTATCTCCCAGCAGTGGGGCACCGCCCCTGACGAGACAAGCTCTAAGATCTCGTCATACGTGGTAGTGCAGTGCAAGTAAGAGTATGTAAGTGGAGGATAGGACAAGCAAGAGGAAGGTAAAATTGGGGTAGCCCGTTCGTTAGGGTACTGTTCCGGCGTTCGCCTGGTATTGATCGGAGAAAGCAGGGAAAACTAAACATCAGAGAAGGCAGCCACAAGAATTCTTGTCCAGACAGTTGGTCAATTCGACCTAGCGACGTAGCTAATGTCGAAAATCCTGCCAACATCGGGTCACGAACCCTACGACCACCCGGTCAGAAGCACTGCAGTGAATGAATTGATGACCTAAGCCACCGGTGGGCATGCATGCAACACCTTGAAGACTTAAGTCGAACGAGAATTAAATTTAAAAAATTATGAAAAAAACATCTTTACATCCCGGCGATGTTCAAACTATCAAAACACCAAAACACGTAAAATAATTGTTGGGCGCGCTTTTAACGGCCGCGCCGCATGCCTCGGCCCTTATCCGCCGCGAGGCGCGAGTGGTAGGTCACGTGCGCGTGCGGAGCGCGGGTGGTGGGTGGGTGGGGGGAGGGGAGGGGGGGTTGCCGCCGAATGCACTGCGAGGGAGGCCGTTGCCCGGCCCGCGGCAACGCCCTGAAGATTGCTGGGAATCCGCCGCGGAATATTCGCACGAGATGCCTAAGTGGCGTCCTTGTGCTTTCCATACCGTTCTGGGTCATGCGTAGTTAACGAGACAACGGGTGAAGTTTCCTGCACGCCGCTTACACCTGCAATCAACAGCCGATGGGGTCAAAGACCTACGAAATCAAGGGGGGAGAAACGATTTACTGGGGCGTTTCTAATGAGATCGATCGGACACAAAGAATTGAGTACGATTGCCATGTGTTTACAGATGGAAGTGTTGGGTTTACGCAACAACGGACGTTGGTGAAATGTGTAAAATAGTTCGTGACGCTGTGTTTTAAACAGCTGTTAATGTGGCGATTCATGACAAGCAAGCGGTCAAAACAGGATGTACGAAAATACGCCAGAGCAAAGAAATAACATAGAAAGAATGTAGACTTTCTCCGCTCTTTGATATTAAAATATAATATGAAATTTATTGGATAATTTAATATTATATGAAATATTCGACGAGAAACAGATTTTGAACATGAGTTGAGGGGGAGTAATACTTCCAATTCTCTTAAAAATGTGCATCTAAAATTGATTTCCGCAAGGTAATTTTGTCTTTTGTTAGAAAAAAAAGAAAAATTTACACTTTAGTATATATTTGTGCTTTTGTTCTTGAGAAGTACGATGAGTCCTTCGTAATAAACGATCCTGAAAAATTTGGTGCCAGCTGAACGCATGACAGAAAAGAAAATGACGATTAATCATGGGAAGCTGTATAATTTTGTACATAAAAATATATCACTTATTCGTTAGCGGAACGCAAGAGACAAATCATAAAACATCTATCCATTGGCCGCAGTCTACTGACCTCGGGTAATGCTACGCATGTACCTCAGTGCCGGAAATTCTCTTTGACTTGAGCTCAGTGCACTTGAAGTCTTCCGCATACACGAGGCGTGTGAGAGTTATTCGACTTAAACACTACGTACGGTGGAGGAACATGGGCTGTTAAGTACGAGCATTTCGTTTTTAATGTTTGTCCAGACTTTATCGCATACACTTCACATAACGAAGAAAATGATAGCAAGCACTTCGCATATTCATGTGTGTCAATTATGAAATGAGTATGTACGAAGTTGCTGTCCATTTATTAGACATAAAAAACATTTATCTTTTCTTCAAAGTTCTTTCACCTTTATTCAAAAGGGACATCGTAGTTCACATTAATTGCTTATCTGAAATTATTAAACACGACGAAGCCCACTGCATAGTGCATGATGGTTCATGGTGTTAGCTCCACTTTTAAGAGTGCTGGCTTTCAAAATACGTTACAAGTGTATTTATCACCCTAATTTGTTTTTGTTATTAGGTTTCCTTGAGGTCCTTCCTTCAAAGATCATTTAATTGCAAATTCATTATTAGAAAGAAGCCCCTTAAGTGGTTAAAAAGATAAGCTGAAGCTACGACTATCTTGAAAGAAATAATCAGGACACCACCACTTGTAACAAGTCGAGTAAATAAATTGCAACTCTACTTTACTCGAACAACTGTTCTACACCAATACACTTTCAAGTCCCGTAGAAAATCGATCGGGGATCTTGAGCAGGAAAAGATTCCGTGTGATCACCAGCAACGCGACGCTATTTGCCCATTGCCAAGCGAACTGATTTCAATCGGAGGAGCCTCAGCCGGAGGTACAGCACGAGGCGCCGCTGGTCCAAGGAGCCACAAGGGGCGGCGAGACGAAGCGGAGGCACGGCGGGGCGGGGCGGGGCGAGGCGGGGCGGGGCGGGGCGAGACGTGACGGCGGCAGGAATGGGAAGGGATCGGAAGGAGAGGAGAGATAAGAGAGCAGGGCAGCGTTGGGCAAGGAAGTGTACGGAAGGGTAGGGAAGGGCAGGGTGTGGAACGGTGGTACAGGGTAAGACAGGGCAGAGTAAGGTAAGGAACGGTAGGGCAGGGTGGGGGAGGGGAGCGGCAGGGAAGGGCAGAGCAGGGTAAGGCAGGGTTGGGCAGGGGAGAGGGCACGGCAGGGCAGGACGAGGTATGGCGTGGCAGGGGGAGTTAGGGTATGGCACGGGAGGACAGGATAGAACAGAGTCGGGCAAAAAGGGGCAGTAAAGCACAGTGAAAGGCAGGGTATGGCAGAGCAGGGCAGAGCGGGGCAATGCAAGGAAGTGCAAGGCAGTGCAGAGCAGAGCAGTCCAGGGCAGTGGAGGGTAGCGCAGGGTAGTGCAGTGCAGTGCAGTGCAGTGCAGCACAGCGCAGTGCAGTGCAGTGAAGTACAAGACAGTGCAGTGCAGTGCTATGCAGTGCAGTGCAGTGCAGTGCAGTGCAGTGCAGTGCAGTGCAATGTAGTGTAGTGCAGGGCACTGCAGAGCAGAACGGATCAGGTCGGTCATGGGGCAGTGGTTTGGAGACGATTAGGAAGGGAGAAAGAGAGGGAAAGGAGGTAATGCCATAGACTAAAGAGGTATACATCTTTACTCTATGATAATGGAGGAAAGGAGGGGTCGAGAAATGTAGCGGAAGTAGAGGATACAGAGGACGCAGGGCGGGAGAGGGCGGCAAAGAGGCAGATGTGAGAACAAGAGGGAGGAAGCTTGGGCGAGTGCGATGCGCCACCGCGTTCGGGGACGGGCGCCGTGAATCACAAATGCTTTGCCGCATCAAATGGCGCCGAAGCTGCTTCGCCGGAAAACCGCGACGCGCAGGGAAGAAGAAATGCGGAGCTGCGTGGAAATGTCGCCGTGTTAGAATGCAATAGGTATATTTGCCTCTGTCGAGGAAAATCATCATTCAAAAATGTTCAGTTTCTTAATGCGCGTGTATCTACCCAATGAATCTGTAAATACATTAGGTTTGGGTAATTTCTAATTAATCGTTTAATAATGGGTTCCAATTTAAGGGGAAGAGGGCCAGCGATCATCTTATCTCCTCTGCGTACCATTGATGCGAATTTCAGTAATTCCCAGTAGAATTATATTACCAGAATGTCCTTCCTCTTGAATGTCAGGTTTCGAAACATTGATATGGATGTACGTACCCTACCGTCAATTCAAATGCATATTTATCACCCAACCCGTCCCTGGAAGACAATACCTTGTGAAGGCGAGTGTGAGTGTGGCGGGGTGGGGGTGAAGCGGTCAAACGCGCCGCCGCAGGAGCGTCTTCTGCGGAAACCGCGCTGCGAGGGGAGCGCAGACGCTGACGTAAAGCAGCACTTTGTGAGACCCACTCGGCACATCGCTCGAGGGAAAATTCGCCTTGAACTGAACGAGACTTTGAAGTGTATAATGATTAACTTCACGCTTCATGAAAATTATATTTGTAATCATAATATTCTAGATAATCATGTAAATATGATAATAATATTTATTAAAGTGTACAAATAAATTCCGATAATTGGTTACAATTGTGAGAAAACAACACCACCTGCAAGGCTGCGAAATGTCCCACCATTCGTTATTCACTCGAGAGTAGGATCTCACGGAAACTCGGTATTTATAAAATTAGTAATCGTAATTTATAGTAGTAATAGTAATAATAATAGTAATTTATTTAATAGTAATAGGGAAATTACTTTCATACCTGAAAAACCATGATCATGTTCTCCCGCCTGTATCTCAAGTCCCAACAGATAAGCAGATTTTGCCCCTCCAGGGCAGTAGTAAAAAACTAGTGTGGTGTGCCCCAAAAATTTAATCTACTGAGCGACACATTACGAATGCTAATTAAGTCTGTCTAGATCATGGCAGTTAATCGTTTGGAAACGGGAAATAACCTCAACGTTCGGCCCAAGAATGGGAGTAGGTACACCTGGAGAGAAGGATCGCGCGCAGTTCGTGGTCCGTAGTCTATAATACTCTACTGACATCCACCTGATTCGGGGAGACGACAGGAGGGACCAATCAGAATTGCACTCTCATAATTTCCGTCCACATATAGGAAGACCACAATACAGTACTTAAGCTGGAATAGAAATCTGCTACCGTCTGAACTCGAAGGTAGAACATCAGGTCTGAGAAGTTTCAATTGTGAACTCTAAACCAAAACTTATCGTAGGTGACAATAAAATAATAAGATAAATGATGAATTTATTGCTTTCCCAGGAAAAGAACGATACGAATTAGACAAACTTGTTGATGCCAACGTTCTCAAAAAGTTGTGTCCCCCTACCGAAAATCTTAATTAAGGATAATGATAAAAGTCATCATTAAGTGGCAGAGCTGAGACCATCAGATCCGACTAAACAAATGGAGATAAAATTATAATATCGCATAATTGACCATTCCCATTAACTTATTGTTCTTTTACATCTGGGAAGGGAAAGCAGGAACGCACGAAAACATTGCAATCCAAGAGATTTGAATAAAAATGTAATAGTCCACTGTTGGAGAGTAGAATGCATTTCGATAGAGTGTCACATTGTGACCATTCAAATATTCGACATACGAATTCGCCGCCGTCGCCGCTGACGAAACCAGCTTCTCCAGCAAGAGGGAGGTAGGGGGGGTCTCCCTACCGTCCGTTGTGACGTCACGGGGGCAGGAGGGAGGCGAGATATTTTTGTCGTTGGTCAGACGTCGTGGAGTGAGGTTATCTTGAGAAAAGAGGTTTTTGTACTGTACATTTTGTTTATACATTATAGATCGTGATTAGTGCTTCTGTTGATAGAATGTACTGTGTTGGAAAGACACAGCTTCTGTTAAATTGAAACTATAAACATTCAAGCCTACGACTTCATTCAATAGAGATGTTTAAAAGAAGACCGAGTGCAAGAAGCTTATGTCAGTGCTGATGTAATAGTCACTACAATAGAGCCTATTGTTTATTTTTGATAAGTAGATGCTGGCGCTTACAAACAGAGTTGGTTTGTGCAATGACACGTAGACCAGGTGATCTGCAACAAAGTGTGCGCAGCCTTCCCAATGTGAAAGCTCGGGGTAGGGCAGTCTTGTTGGACGAATCGTGGTGCATACCATTTTCTTCCGAACAAAACAAGGTTATTACAGAATGTTATTATATTTATTATGTTACTTTAATGTATTGCAAATTATGCATTGATTAAAATTAAGAATGTTATGTTATGAGACATTAATATTTATGCTTCATCTTTACTTGTATCATTCTCTTAAAGTGTACAAGACTAGATGATTTATCATGTACTGATCATGTAGAAGCTTTAGTATGATATAAGAGTCAGAATGTGTTACATTTCTACATTTATTTCAGCACAACATTTAAACACTTGTAATTTTAAGAATAGGTTCATGTTGATCTCTGAGGTGATAACATGTGTTTGTCATTTGTAGTTTATTTTCTAGTTTAAATGTCTTTGTGGTGTTGATACGGAGACTGAACAGTGTTATGAAGAGACAATCACTTGCTTCATTTTTTGTCCTCGAGGTGAGATGTACTTTAAGGGTCATTTAAGAGAAAAATAACCTGCAATGAATGCTGAACTTAAAAAAAAATTAATAATTCAATTTGTGTTTTCAATGCTTAAGCACCAGTTTGATAGTGCAATAAGGAATGTGATAATACTGATTAAACATTACATCACTGTCATGTCATTCTTTACTTTTTGAAGTCTGATTAGAGCTAATGTTTAGTCTTCCTTTAGTCATAAGAAAACTAGTAAATGGATAAAATAATTGTCTCCAGAACAAAACAAAGTTTTGTTTATATTTGAGGAAAACGTGTTTTTCTTGGGTTATTTTTTGTTTTTTTAATATTGTACAACGTGTGTTATGGGTATTTATGGAATGACATTCTGTATCTTGGTAAATGCTCAATGAAACGTTCATAAATGTTCTGTGACAACGACTTCGTGTTATTTTTCTACAAAATCTTCAAAAGGGAGAGCTCCGAATCGATGAACATTTCACACCCAGCCTGAGTAATGGTCACAACATGTAAAATAATTTTTATCAAATACTTGTTCGCCATAATTTATCTTGCTGAGTGATATTGAGTGTTATTATTACAACTTTTTTCACGCACCTGTCTGTTTATCATGGGACGAATAACCATCGTAAAACAATTAACGATTATTTTTTGGTAAACATCAATATGGTTGATACAGTAAAAAAGAAGGAAAATATAAAGGCTAGGATACACATTTTTCTTCCACTGGGTTCTGAAGTTAAGACTTTTTGATCGTAACAAGAAGAAATTCATGAACAGTCTAAGACGTAAGATTTTTAAGCAAGTATCACGCACGCTACTTTCTATTCAACTGCATATTTATTACCAAGTCAAAACCGTGCCTGACGCTGGTAGGTAACACGCCTTAATTTCTCGCTGATCATGAAACAGCCAATCAGAGCGCGGAATGCTTAAGTCCCGCTTCTGGGAATGGCCTGGCAGGCGATCAGATAACGTAATTATTCCGTGCGATTTGAACGTGGCCGGAGAAGCTATTGACTTGGACACGATGTGTTTACTGATGAAGGTGACCTCTGGTATGTAAGATACAAACGAGCTCGGACTACATGGGCATCTAGTGGCAGTTAAATAATCTCGCTGAAATTATTTCTACATGAGGCAATGAATTGAAAAAATTACCCCGCGAAATCCCGACGTAAAACAAAACTTTGTGATCGCTTGGTACCCGTTCGCCTTTTGTTAAGAAAAATCAGAAATAATTTTTTGCTTCTTGGATAAAAAGTTTGGAAATAAAATTTCAATTCAAGGTCAACCAAAACCACGTTGATTCTACGCCGCATCCTGAATGGTTTAAAGGCTCATGGAGTTTGCATAAGGAAAAAAAGGGCGACGTTTTCGATTCGTGCACGCAGCAAGAGCATTTACAGCGAGATACAAACTCAGGCTAGGAAGCCTACGTAATCAATACAGCACAAGGTGTTGCCTCAAGAAAAATGAGGAAGAGATTTCCGTTGTCAACGTAATGATAGTCCAGATGAATAAGATGGTTCAGAGTTGATCGGTGTCTTGTGAACCCGCATTGTATTGGGATGAGAAGATTTCTTCTCCCCGAGGTCCCTACCACACCCTCATATCATTCGTACCAGTATTTCATGCTCACTGGTTAGAAACATAGGTCGATAGCCTGATGGTAACGGCTGATCTTTCCCTTCGTTTAGAGCTTGGACGACGATGGCTTCTCGCCAAAGAGCATGGATGATGGGCGCTTCACAGACACTGTTATAAAACTGAAGTAGAAATTGCATTGGCCTAGGAAGATGTAGCATTGGATTGTGAATTTCATTAGGCGTTGTGCGGTTAATTTCGCAAGTGCGAGAGCAGATCGCATTTCAGAGATGGAAAATAACGTGTTAACCTCAGCCGCTCTGCTTGAAAAATACAATGCATGGTTCGTCATTCATTTTTTAACCAATAGAAAGTCTGGATCGTAGTTCGCCGAAATCGGCACGTTCTCCAGATGCGATAGCCTCCCCATTCTTAGGCACCCCTGGCTCTATCTTTGGAGATAAGTATCCTTTAATTGACTATCTTCCTCTGTACCGGACGTGTGGCGTATGAAAAGAGAGAAGACGCATGGCCTCATGATTTCTTGCTTTCTAAAATGCTTTTTCTTGCCTTCCCTAAGCACCTTTCATATACGATTAGGTTTCCAGCGAATTGGAAATTAAAGTAGCAAATCCGTCATAAGCAGGAAGGCCATCAATGTCCACCCTATACGAGATAAAATCGCAAAACGATAGGGACTGTGGTGGCATTAGTTGTGCCTCCTGCAGACGGGTAATCGAGGGCATATGCCGGAATAACAAGAGTTTTAGTTCGTCCTTATGGAAGCAAAAAGTATTTAAGTTCCAGGATATGAGAGCTATATGTGTCGATATTAGGCATTTTTCTTTTCCTTCTTATGTTACCGCCATTGTTGGCGGAAGGGGCTAGTATGCTGAGTGAAATTTCCTCGTCAGCAGAGTCCTCCTGAATACAGTTCGATAGATTGATTGCTCAGAGTGAGTAGCGGGAGGAGGCACCGGATTGGAAGAAGATCGGTCGGTTGGAAACGAGACCGCGACAACCGAGTGACATTTACATTCGTGTGGGGCAGAGTGGATGTTGAGGATTGGCTGGACTTCGACGAGTGAGTAAATTTCTTTGTCTGCTTCTTACATTTCACAGGAATTATTATTTTCCCGCCTTGCAGAGCGATGTCTCCTCAGGAAAGTCTACAGAAGACACCTTGCAATAGAAGTGCACCATGGAGGTTGCAGTAGATGAAGTTTGGCAGCTCGCCATTGCTTTTACTGTGTTGGTTACCGCTTTCGAGAGTGAACGAGAGAGATCTAGAGGGGTTTTCGCTTGGTACCAACATCTGACCTTGAGAAAGAACACATTGATAAGTGATATCTTCCATATCTTCCTCTCCTTCAAAAAGGTAGGACATTAGTTGGAGTTGGCACGATGGTCACCTTCGTAGTCAACACAATGCGGTTCTACTTGGTGCACTGATTTATGCACTTTTCACATAACCGGCCTTCTGCTATGCCCTTTGTTGCGTATGGCCGAACCTTTGGCATTCGAAACAGAGCAAAGGGTTTAGCACATTTTGTTGCACGCAAATATTGTAAAAACTGCAATGGATCCCTTCTAGAAGGAATGGGATATTGAACGTTAGAATAAGAGAATAGAGATCTCTCTCCTACGCCCCTTCTTCTTCTTCTTGTCGAATACCTCAATGATGTCCTGAAATCCTCATGGCTGACCTGACAAAGCTTATGGGTAGGGAGAGTAGTCAGTTCCATTTGGAGACCGGCAATATGCTTCATTTTGAGATTTTTTAAAATCTGATTGTCGCCGGTTTAATACATGATGGTTACCGATACATGATGGATATTTTTCCAAAAATCAAAAATGAAAAATAGCCACACTTCTTTTTTACGTTCACTCCCCTCTGAAAATGTCCTACAATACAGAGACGCTATGGCCAACCACTCTCGGAGTGCCGCGCCACACCGTACCACACCGCCGGGGGCGCTCCGTTGCGGCCGCCGTACCATACACACACACACGTGCGCACGCGTGCGGCGCGGCGCGGCGTCCGGCCGCCCTTGAGCACGAACCTTGGCGAAACGCGCGCGCGAGCAGCCTCGCCGCCGTCGCCGCCGTCGCCGCCGTCGCCGCCGTCGCCGCCGTCTCCGCCTCCACCGCCGCCGCGTGTTACGTAACCGCGCCGGTCCGCGTGCGCGAGGAAGGGAGGGAGCGCGACACGCTTCCGGCGGCAACCCCTCGCGAGCGCCGGCCGCTTCAGACCCTCGCTGGTGAGGGAAACCCCGCTAGCCGATGGTAGGTCGGCGCCGGATCTCGCCATAAAGCGGGGGAATATCATCGCCACTTCCCGAGGATAAACATACACTACACTCACAGGACTAATTATCTCGGTAGTTGACGCGCCAGGAATCACTAAAAACCAACCAACCAGACCTTTTCCTACGGGCGACGCAAGAACCTACGCAAGCGCAGGACACGTCGAGGCCATCCCTCACTGTCGCGTCGGCGCCGCGCTGCCCCTCCCGAGCAGGGGGAGAACTGGTCCCTTGTATACGCGCGGCACTCTGGTCTAGGCTAGCGCAGGACACTCCGTACTGTCGAATCGGCTTAGACAGCTCAGAACCAGCATTGTCATTGATTATTGTAACGTCAACAGAAGGCGCCGTCGGGCATCGGATTGCAGGCGACCACAGGGAGATCCGTGGGCGCCGCAAAAAATATCCAGCTGAGGGGGGGGGTAGAGTGCCGCCCCGAAGACGCAAGGGCGTGATTGAGCGGGACGGGCAGGCGCCCTCGCAGGGAGGCTGGGGGCGATCGCGTGACCACCAAAAATAAGCCCACCAGTTGCCCAGATCGACGACGCCTTCCTTTGTGGTCAGCAGGTGTGCGGCCGCTCGGTCAGGGAGGCGGACGGGACACCGCGAGTGCGTTGCCCTGGGCGCCGGGGTGGAGGGTATGCTCTAGTCCAAGCTATGGGGAGCAGTGAGCGGAGGAGTATTCGGACATACAAATAGCGAAAATAACCCCACAGCTGTACAAACCCGTTTCATATCGTTAATAAACTGGTTGTACCTAGAGTTCGTGTCATCTCATCACGATGCCACTCTCAGCGACACTGATCGGGAGGTCTAGGGACCGCTCCCTACGGAGACGGATGTGCCACACTCCCTACTTAGCTATGTGGAATTCAGCAGCTGTCTGGAGCAGTATTCTAGCAAATAACTGCTCTGATCTGCTCGGAGATAGTTATCCATGGTTTCCCCGATCAACATCGGGCGAATGCCGGAGCAGTACCCTAACAAACGGGCCACGGACCACGCGTGTTCTCGATTTTTCCTCCTTCATTATCCTATTATCTCCTCTTACGTAAGCACTACACAACCACACATGATGAGACACCGATCGAGAGCATAGAGTTTATTGCTATTGGAGTGGTATTCCCCTGGTGGAGATATTTGGAGGCGGAAACTCCGCGAGCCGACGTGTATGGCACGCCGAATCTCACAGTATAGGGGGAAATCGCTTTCACCTGCCGGGATGAAACATTCACTACACTAACGGGCTTCATGACCATACAATTTGACATACCTGGAAACATCAATCATTTATTCGTGCTCTCGTTCAAATACGATAATTTCTTATTAATAAATTGATGAGTCCGAAGTGAAAGTTTGGAGGGAAAAAAGTGAGATGGACAATACTTGAATATACTTAAAGACAGATTCGGAGAATCCAAGTATTATATCGTACATACCAGGTGGTAGATTCTTAGCGTAACTTAATTCATGAACTTCAATTCTTTAATTTATATAACGACTCTTCTATAAGGCTTTTCCATGCTGAAAACTTAAGTGCTAAGTACTATGTGAAGGATTCTGGCGCATTCCATTTCCGATGAGGGCAGGATATCCCCTCGCGAGCTGCGTCCGGTCGCTTCAGGAGGCGACGAAACAAGGCTGTAAGAAAGCCGTTGAATGACTGCTAGACTTACTGTGTTATTTCAAAATCCTCTTCTTTAAGAAAGGTTTTCTTGGAAAGGAAACTAGAACGTCAAATTTGCAATATTGTTGACAAAACTTATTCGAGGTCATTTTTCTATCTATGCAAGGCCGACAACTCCGTTCTAACAAGATATGAAGTAGAGGGCTGATTGAGTGGTCCAAATCCGTAGGGGTATTCCACAGGTCGTCCTCTGTCCCGCGCCCATCAGGAGGCTTTGGGAGGCCGTTGAGGCCAGTGCCCGTGGGAAAGTCCCACGCAGTGACGTCCAGTTGCGGGAGATGGAAGCTTTCTTCTGCGCTGGCGTTCGCGGTCCACACCTTCATTGCTCCTTCACGTCCCTGTCACGGGCGACAATTAAAGCTCTCATCTTCAGAAGTAAGTTAGCAGTTACATGAAAAGATTTTTGGTACGTAAGTGTAGGAATGTTAGAAATCGAAGAGCTTAAGATCCGAAGTGATGTACATCCATGAATCATAATGTTTCAGGAAGGGAAAATAGGCGCATTCTGCCTTTCTGCTTTGGATTGGATCCAACTCTATCCGGATGGCGTTTAACATAGGAAAAACGCAGTGAGACAATATTTGTCAGCATTGTAGAGAAGCGCCTTTAGTAATGTATTGATACAAACAACTAGAAACCAAAAGGAAATCCAGCGTCTCTGCAGTGGGAGGTTCTTTCTACATGGATCACCTATAATCGGCGTATCGGACGCTCCCGCAGTACCGCTGATTGACGTAGGACTCCTGTACCGGCGGGGGGGGGGCACACATCCCTTCGCCGGCAGCGTCCGGTCAGCGCAGGAAATGAGGCACTGCTTGTACACCGGGCATGCTCCGGGTCCGGGCTCGCTTGCGGGCGCGAGGCGCACGCACAGGCCAAGGCGCGGGCGCACACGAGGCAGCAGCCAGCCTCCCAGCACGCGTTCACCACCTGAGGCCTCTCCCGACCCAGCAGTCACAACAACCGCTGTCTGATAATCGATCATGTATGTACTGTTTGGACAAAAAGCCTTCTCCATTAGGTCGGTTGTTAGTGATTCCGGGCACGTGATCTATTGAGGTCATTCGTCCCATAAGTGTAGTTCATGTTTTTCATCGAGGGGGGGGGGAATGGCGGTGATCTTAACCCGCTGGATGGGGAGATCGGGCGCCAACCTACTGTCGGCTAGCGGGGGTTCCACCAACCACGCATCTCCCATTAGCGAGGCACCGCCCCAGTCAGGACAAATTCTAAGCTCCCGACCTGTCTCCCGCCATGTGTGGTAGTGTAGTGCATGTAAGTGTAAGTGTGTGTTACTGAGGGGTGAGGATAGGACAAGGAAGAGGAAGGAAAGGTCGCGCGCTATCCGTTTGTTAGGGAACTGCTCGGGCATTCGCCTGGTGTTGATCGGAGAAACCACGGAAAATCACTGATCAGAGCAGCTGGCCGCAGGAATTCTCCTCCAGACAGCGACTGAATTTGACCTAGCTGAAAAGCTAGTGTCGAAAATCCTACCACCGTCGAGACTCGAACCTAGGACCTCCCGGTCAGAGGCACTGCAGTGACATCAGTTGATGCACTGAGCCACCTCTCCAGGTTTCTCATTTGGAGAAACCTGGAGAGCCAGTATGGCTCTCCAACAATATATCCCATAAATTGGAACATTTTAAAGCAGCTTGTTGTATACTACAACTCATGCACCTTGTGTTAGAAACATCCCTTTCTGGCCAGGTGCATCCTATGACGTGTCAAGAGAGATTGATTTTTCTTTTTTACTCAGTTTGATGGAGTTACTCATCGGGTGCTCATTCTGCAGTAATGTATTATTCACTCGTCATCCCATCTTTGCATTTTTATTGGCATTGTATCTAGCGTCTCTAAACACATTCCTTACTTACTATGCACATTTAAATTATGCATTTACTTAATAATACACTTTTTACTTCTTTTACACCGGTCATTTAATACCTGCTCCAATTCTGAAAACATTTCTCTCGTAATATTGTCACTCACTTAGTTGCATCTACACCATTGCTTTCTTCATTTTATTGACGTCAATTATTTTAGATGTCCTAACCGTGGTTCATTCTTAGTTCATCCTTGTCATTTATGCAGTAGGAATGTAAATATTTTCGGACTTACTTGAGCCAGCCAGAGATTAGTCATCTCAGTATACAGCCCCGTTTTGACCTACACTGTGACTGAAATCTCACGGTCTCTTTCCTGGTCTCAAGGGGCAGAGAGAAATGGTTTCAAACCACTGCTTTCAAGACGTTAACTCTTCTCTTCGGGTACAGCATGTCACAACAAATCCACGACCAACATTTTTGGCTTCAATTACAATTGATATTTTAAGTATACAGTCAGGTATTTGACAGAGAGAAAAACCAACAATGTTGTTACTCCGTGAGGACCAATGAGAGGTACCAAACATCTGAAAAGGATTTTCCCAACCTTCGAGTCACATTTGATGACTTAAAAAATGACAAATGATTGAACATATTCTCGCAGACACAGGATGATCAATAAATATTAATGTTTTGTGAAAATAATTTAAGTACACGTTTCAGTCATAAAGTTCTTTAAATGACGGCAAAACGTTGGTTGTAAAAAATTCACATCGTAAATTTTTGATGATGGCCAAGAAGTCGGAAGATACGATTCTAATTATTCAAAACGGTAACGTGAACTTCGGCGATTTATGCAATTCCTACGAGATCTCGTGATAATACTGTACTATTGTTTCCAACGCACTAGGCAGAAACAGAGGATGGCACCACGACAATTATCTCAATCTATTTACACGTAAACAAATCCTAGTGCATGAGAGGATCGTAAAACTTATAAGAGCTTCCCTCTGGAACTTGCAAGAAGTTGCCTTAACGAGTTAAATATTACCACGTCGGAAAATTGCTTAAAGCAAACTGCTATAATGAAAATGCTTGGGACTTCTACGGTTGGTAATCAGGAAACATTCTTAACATTCGAACAACTATGTTTCTTAGTTGCGTCACTTTTCAGAAACAGCCAGAGCTATTTCAAAAACGTACCACATAAGTAACAAACATATCCACATCTTTAGCACATCGGAGGTTTACTCTCCAATTAATATAACAATTATGATCAATTTCGTAAACGGGCGGTATACCGAAGCACAAAAAAAGATACATCTCTCGAAAGTATTGTGCAGCTTCTTATGAACTTTGGGCGCGGGGAACCACAATTACACGCAGCAAAAATAAAAGGCAATTTGATGACCCTGGAAATGGGCTTCTCGGAGGCAAGGCTGCGAGAGCGCAGGGCCCGGGAGGGCCTCGCGCCAGCGGCGTACGGGGAAATGGGACGGCGATTGGAGGTCGGGAGACCCATTATGGGGGCATAATCGAAAAGATAATTCTGCTGCGGTAGGAGCGATCATTTGGAGAAGCCCTGCGGACTGCCGCCCAATACCACGCTCGGCCTGGGAATCACAACGCTCGCCCAGGACAATCGCTCGCTCGGGTTTGAAATACGAACGTTTTAAATGTTATGCGACCTTTGCACGAATGAAAGAAACATCCTTTTCCCAGAAGATTGTCCCTGGGTGACTATCAATGTTAATTTGATGACGGGTTCACCCAAAGGTCTGTAAGAGATGCTTTAAAGTTAATGATGAGCCTACCACAAATACTGTATTTATACAATAGATTACAGGGGACGATTTTCATTCTGGAAACATTTTAATGAAATTAATGAATCTGTATATAGAAGAATATTACTGAGTGCAACAATATACTGAACTCTCTTTCATGACTGTCAGGAACTAATATTTCGAGGGAAGTGCATTTTACTATCCAACAGATTAGAAATATCAGTAAGGAGAGTAGATATACGGTGCAGATATTGGGGAAACGGAAAATGAAAAACATTGATATTGAAAACAAAATTATTTTGTCATAAATGATTGAAATATATTCGTATAATACAGTAAACACTGTATTATCATGGTAAGCAACACAAGAGGGTGTCCATGGAAAATTGATAACTACGGATATTCAAACTATATTTTTATTACATTTAAGGCGTAGAACAGTGCATTAAGATAAAGGTGAATTGAGAAGAAAAGAGTATTTATTATATACAAGTTACATTATTACAAAGTACAGCATACACATACTGTGTTATCTACGTGATTCTCTCCCGCTAACACATTCGTTTTCTTGTTGCGACTGGTTCTACTGGTGGAGTGCTTGTCATTCTCTAGCGGATCTTTTCAGAACATTCTAAGAAAATACTCAAAAACGACATTTTGGGGATGAGGGAGAAGCACTTGTAAGATGCAAGATATGCATTTTCAAGAGTTTTAAAGTACCTACCAACTTTTAGCTAATTCGATACATCTCGACAAAGCAAAAACAATTTTCACTATTTAGACGGATTTTCCTTCAAACATTTACATATAGGATCAGCTTTTACACTTCTGCAGTAATATTCTTAAAAACATACTTCAGTTCTACTATTAGCGATACGAAAAATTGAGAAAACCTGAAAAATTGTCTTTTACACGCGAGATTATGTGGCAGCTGAAAAGAGGGTGGGGCAAAAACGAAAGACACCTAAGACTGAAAAGGCAAGGAAACTAACTATTATGAGAAAGTCTGTGTGATTCTGTAGCACCACTAGTTTATTGTAATTGTGAAAACAAAGGCCTTCTATGATTTCTTATGAAGTTTTTCGAAAACTCCGAAGTTTTGGGTGAACATGAACTTCCAATTGTATATTTTCCTAAACGCTCAAACGACAGTTTCTTTGAAACTGCTTCAAATTGTTGTATGTAAATGTGCATAAAGGATCAAATTCGGTACTTATTTAATATCCTTAAAGTCATATTTCAATTATACTATTAGGTACCCAAAAAAATGAAGAAACGTGAAAAATCGCAAGCGTGGGCTTCCGCGGGCGGAGTCAGTATCTATTTGCCTGTCAAGGGCACGCGGTATCTAGGCACAGAACATTTCGGCCGTCATTATGAGGGGAAATGTCCTGAGGAAGATTGCAGAATGAGGGCCGAAACGTTGGTATCTGGGTCTAGCCCGCGGTATCTCCCAAACGACCAAGTATATAATAAAAAGAAAATGTGTTTTAGACGCCAATAGATGGCAGCTGAGAAGAGGGTGAGACACAACTGAAGAGATAGCTTAGACTGAATAGATAAGGGAACCAACTAATACGAGAATGTCTGTGCCATTCTGTAATTTCTGTTCTTTTTCTCGTGGACAATTCACAATTCATTCCCGTGTCAATTGATATTATTAAATCCTACCCAGATTCGAGGTTAGAGTCTCTGACAATTTTTTAACATTTATTATTTTAATCATTTTCATTATTAAATAACCTCAGGATAATTTTATTCTTATTAATCGAACTTCTGATAATGAAGTATCGGTGTAGTTTAATAATACTGAATTTTTCTCAGATATGTTATTTAAGTTTAAAATGTAAATGTTAACCTATAAATTAAATAAGTTAATTTTTCGTATGGTATTATCGTCTTACCGTGTACAACTATGAGGACTTGAAATCTGAAATTTTAATCTTTACAAAAACGCATCTTCCCAGAATAATTCTCCAATCGATAGCCTGTTTGAAATATTCCATCTTTTTATTTTTCTCAATTTAATATTTACAGTCGCGTCGACGAATATATCGTCTTTCTTGCATTTTCCAGTCGTCCGATGGTTTGTAATTGGATTTGACATTTACATGCCGCTTTCATAAGAAATATTTCACATTAAGTGTGACACTATTGTCAATTATCTGAAATTTAAATGAACTAGAAAACGGTATACTTAAGAATCAGGCCTAGAATATTAAACATCTACACGTGTAACTACTACATAATTTCGAAGTAAATCGTCTCCATCTTTGGTGTGTCCCTGCTACCTTTTCTGTACAGTCAGTGAAGATGGTCCAAGGCATTTGGATGGATGTTGGACATTTTAAGGTCAAGCATATTACAGTGTAAATACAAAAGGTTTCGTACCGATCATGTTACCCTTCTTTATTACCAACCCAAATAATGAATGGGAAAGAAACATACCGCTTGTTGCAGTTAACAAATTCGACAAGCTGACACAGCTGGTAGGCGGGAAAACAAATGGTTTCTGCACAAAGCACACGTGCATAGGTTCCGCTCCCGTGATCATGTTCATTTATCTATACCACACACGGCCGATACATCCACTCTCCGATTCACGATACCTTTACAATGGGTCATTGTTTACAAAGGGCATAGCGTCCGGTCATTGTTGCAAGTGGGCCAGACTGTACCATAGGGTGCTGACACGAGGGAAAGATGTACCCATGTTTCGAAACAAATGCAACCTAGATTCAATACCATTCATCATTCCGAATAGTTATCACAATCACGTTTCACACTCAGATGTTGCTCATAGCGTAAACTAGCATGCTACATTATTGTCGAGCGCATGCTTTCCAGAGCGAGAACATCTGCAGTCATATACTGAATTTTACATAAGTGTTGAGAAGAAACAAATTATGTTCAGTAAATTAGAAAAGAGAACACAAAACAGAAATAAATTAAATAAAAACGAAAATTCCAATCGTCCGAATCGAAAATGAAGCATGTAACTGGTCTGTACCTCTCGCCTCAATAAACTTTTTTTTCCTAGGGCTTTTATCCAGCCGACAGCCGGTTGCCCTTTACGTCCCGAAGGGACGCGTATTCGACCATACACTAGACAAACACTCTTGAGGGCTCCTCTGATCTGGGGTCAGCAGAACGCGAGGCCCTCCGCGACAACACACACACCAAGTCAAGGGACAAACAGCCATGCCCAAGGCGGGACTCGAACCCGCGACCCTTCGGACCGAAGCGCTGAGTCGGTAGTCGCTCTTAACCACCTCGGCCATCCAGGTCGGCCTCAATAAACTTAATTTTCATTTAATAAAGGAGTAGTAGACAAGAATCGTAGTGCTGTTGGATCTAGAAGGATACAGAAAATCCACGAAAAACTGCTTCTTTCTACACAGGCGTGAGTCATCAGCCCATGGTGTTAACACACACACAAACCTCCGGGGGAAAATAACATCCCGTAGAACTGCAGTGCAACATGTATACGCGGCGTGGCGCGGCGTGGCGCGGCGTCTGGGTGTCCCAGTGGCGCGGGCTGGCAGGTCTCCGGGGGCAGCGGCCAGATGGCGGCCGAGTGGAGTTGCTTCATCGGGGACCAGGCGAGTGGCCGTGGGACCGGACAGAGGGGAATTGAAGGGAGGATGTGGACGGGCGCGTGCACAGAGGCGAAGACCAAGAGGGGCAGAAAGAAAAAAAGAAAGCAAAAAGTAACGTGAGTATGAACAAACACCGGGAGAGACGGCTCGGGGCATTGACTGATGTCACTGCAATCGCGCTGACCGGGAGATCCTAGGATCGAGCCCCAACGGTAGCAGGACTTTCCACACTAGCTTATCAGCTAGGTCGAAATCAGTCTGTTTGGAGGAGAATTCTAGAGGCCGGCTACTCTGATCGGTAGTTTTCCGTGGTTTCTCCGATCAACACCAGGCGAATTCCGGAGCAGTACCCTAACAAACAGGCTACGGACCGCGCTCGATATTTCCTACATCCTCCATATCCTATCATTACTCATTACACACACACATATACACACTTACATGCACTGCTACGCTATCACACACCGGTCGGGATCTTAGAACTTGTCCCAGCTGGGTGGCGCCCCGCTGGTGGGAGATACGTGGTTGAGGAAAATCTCGCTAGCCGACGGTAGGTCGGCGCCGGATCTTGCCGCCATACAGCGAGGGAAGACCATCGCCACCTCCCGAGCAAAAACACGCACTAAACGTAGGGGACTAATGACCATAGTACTTGACGCGCCCAGAATCACTAACAATCAACCAATCAAAGAAGTAATAAATCATGAAACGTGGGGGAAATAGGCGAGAATATACTGTGAGGTAGTTGAACAGAAAATGGAGCATTTAAGGTAAAATGTTAAGCCTTGGTGTAGAAAAGAATATTTTTTGGAGAATGTTAGGAAGCAAAGAAATGAAGGTGAGAATGCAGTGACGGCTGAAGTAAAATACGGTTTCAGCTCAATCGTATGACAGAAAAGTATTAGAGAAATGAATTAGTAAGCATAACGAGTAGAAAAGATTCGCTATGCTATTCGTGATGTTTTAGACCCAGTCTTCGACCATGTATCTCCGCCTGCATCAATTTCGTGGGAAACACAAAAGCTGTCTTCGAATCAAGTCCTCATAACCACTGTTGGAAAGACTGGCTGTGTCCAGAGGCCGGCTGTATCCTGAAGCTGGCTGTGTCAACAGGTTCGGTTTGTCCAACGGTTGGCTGTGCCCAGAGGCTGGCTGTGTCCAGAGACTGGCTGTGACCAGGGCTTGCTGTCTCCAGAGGTTGTCTGTGTCGAAAGGTACCGACGAGAAGATACAGTGAGCGGTTGTGACGAGGACACGGCAGAAAGTGAGATTGTAATGAGGCGTTGGGCGAGGTTCCATGTACAGTCTCGATGGAGGTTGAAGGGCGGCTGGTGAAGTAGACAACGTACAGAAGTTCAACAGAAACGCAATCCGGAAGGGGCTATGAACTCAAGTAGAGAATTTTAAGCAAAGACGAATTAATTATCTTTCGATGGAAATTGTTTGAGGAGGAGCTGGCAGGCAGGAATCTTGGCAAGGTCTTCCACCCAACAGACGTGCCCTCGTCTGCTTGAGGACCTGAGGCCCTTGCCCTCCCCCTCCCTTCCCGTCACTCTCCGCCTCCACCGCCGCCCTTCACCCAGATGCATGCCAAGCGCCATCCATTATTCAATGTTTGTGTGCGTGCACGCATTAGAATTGCATCGGCGCGTCGCGTCACCATTGCCACCGCCGCACGAACGCGGATGAACACGCGTGCGCCGCGATGTGCGCACGAAGCAGCCTGCGCGCCGCCAACTTCCGCCGCCGCTTTCACGCGCGCGCCCTCGCCCTCGCCCTCGCCCTCGCCCTCCCCCACGATTAGAGGACGAGCAGCAAGGAGGGATAGAAAGAAAGATCAACTGGTGCACATGAAAAAGTAAATAATAAATAAAAGTTTCGTTGATTGATTGATTAGTGATTCCGGGCGCGTCAACTGCTAAATTCATTAGTCCCGTAAGTGTAAGAATGTTTTTATCGCGAGAGGTGGCGGTGATCTTGCCCTGATATATGGCGAGATCCGGCGTCGACTTACGTCGGCATGTAGGGCTTTCCCCAACCTGGTACCTCCTATTAGCGTCGCACCGCCCCAGCCGGGACAAGCTCTATGCTCCTGACAAGTGTCGTAGAGTTGTGTGTGTGTGTGTGTGGGTGTGTGTGTGTGTGTGTGTGTGCGTGTGCGTGCGCGCGCGTATGCACGCGCACGAGCCAGCGAGAGAGAGAGAGAGAGAGAGAGAGAGAGAGAGAGAGAGAGAGAGAGAGAGAGAGAGAGAATATTGTAAGGGGTGAGGATAGGACAAAGAAGAGGAAGGAAAGATCGCGCATGGTCCGTGGCTTGTTTGTTAGAACACACTTCCGGCATTCGCCCGGTGTTGATCGGAGAAACCACGGAAAACTACTAATCAAAGCAGCCGCAATCGCTAGAATTATCCTTTTGACAGCGGCTGAACTCGACCTATCTGACAAGTTAGTATCCAAGGAAATCCTTCCACCGTCGGGACTCGAACCCTAGGACCTCTCGGTCCCAGGCACTGTAATGACATCAGTGACATGTCCTGATCCGCTTTTACGAGATAAAAGTTCGAGAAAAAGATACGAGATAAGCTGAAAAAAATACGAAAAAGTTTGTGACGACAAGAAGTGATAGGATTCTTCCTGAGAATTAAAAAAAGTTGTTCCTAGGCGCATAGGTTGGAGAAAGAGCGAGGACGAAGGACAAGAACGGACGGTATTTAACGAGGGCAAAGAGCGAGAGTTAGTGTTTGCATTTTCGGTAAATGTTGAAAAAGTAAAATGTTGAACAGAGGGATCTAGATATTTAGACATTTATTTAGTCAAAAACAGTAAAAAACTGTATGTGACGTATGGGGGAGAAAATCATATGCCCAGGCTTTCTTGAGTTTCAGAATCCCTTCCCAACAATTTAACTATCAATAGTTGAAAGTTGGAAATAATAATAATAATAATAATAATAATAATAATAATAATAATAATAATAATAATAATAATAATAATAATAATATATAAAAGTTTTAAAAAGCGAAAGATTAACATTTCAAAACTAGACATTTTCGTTTTCGAGTTATAAAAAACTTATCTGTAACGATAAACGAACGAACAGATTTGATTTTTCTGTATTGCTAACAAAATAGAAACTCACCCTAAGCTCTACTACCACTACAAGCAAAAGGAGAGCTCAACAAAACGTGCGCATAGTGAAGCAACATGAAGATTGATTTGAAGTCGAAGGAGTGGAATATGAATTCCTAAACAATGTGGTACAAGCAGCAATTCACGCATTTGCACAGCCTCTCCAATAGACTAGACACAGAGGGTGACAAGTGTGAGACGTTTGACTCATCAGCTCATTGGCCAAGAATGCAAATGTGACGCACGGGGCTGCCTGACGCCTTTCAATTGCGCTGGTTGAGGTTTGAATTAAGAGCTGAGGCGCACTGTGTGACAAAACCTTGATTGATTTAACTGTGGGAGCCATAGGGATTCCCTCTACGTTCACCAATTTATGTTATAAACCAGTTTCTCTTGCTCAAGTTCCGCCGAGCAGGAAGTATGCACTTAATGCCACTATACGAAGTGAGTCACAGTGAAAAAAAGTGAGTCAGGCCCATCTCTGTATAACAATTCTCAAATAAATACAATAATTTGTTTCTATTGAAGTCAATTTTTTTGCAATATCTGTTGGTTTTTCGAAGTAAATATCGAAATTGTTATTCGTGTTCAGAAATTACACTGATAATTGTCCATTTGTAAAATAACCTTCATTCTATTCCACAGTTTCTCCATTTGAATGGTCAAAAGAAACAATGGTTACCTAAAATCTGGAACATTGCAAGGTCGAATTCATTACAATCCTCGATCCTCCTTGCGATTCACTAATTTAGCAACGTAAAGGACTCGCTATGAAATGAAATGTTCCACTCACCTTTAACGGATTACTCTAGACTAATGGAAGGTTCATTTCCTCTCTTATCTTGACCTCCTATGCGACTGACTCATTGGTCTCGGTCGCGCCATTTTGCACGCTTTCCGTGCCGCGCGTTGCTCCCATCGCCGCCGCACACTGTGGACAAAGCACGAAAACGTAGTCAAAAACTGAATCACTTCGAATTAAAGAAAATATTATGAAAGTGTTTTGAGGTATCTAAATACAAATCTAATATAATAATGAAAATCACCAAAGCGGATCCTACGTCGCGACCGGAAATGTATAAAAGTTCTTACATCAGGACGTCGCGTCGTAGGAATCTATTGATTCGACTAGTTATATTTGCAAATTTACACACCACGCTTGATACAAACCCTTGCGCTTAGTCCATTTCGACTGTAATAATGCAGCGAGCTATGTCCTTTAAAAGCGAGCTGATAAAATTGTTATTCCAAGCAAAATATATTTTATTTGAAATATCATTAATACAGGTACGTCTTGCCGATCCGATGGCCGAGATCTCTAAGGCAGAAGTGCAGTGGCAGTCTCGGACAAGAGGATCGCGGGTTCGCCTCGAGTCCCGCCAAGGGCATGGTCGTGTTGTGTGTGTCTATTTCATTATCCATTATAACTTCACTCCATCTTCCAGGGCTCACAACCCTGGGGTATAAAAAAGGAATCTGCATTAAATTGCAGATTCCCCTGCCCTATAGAAAGTACCGTGCACCTACGCTGATATTCAGTCTGAGCCCCGATGGCATGAACGTATCGCGTGGCCCAATGATGGCCGATTCCAAGGAGAAAGAAGAAAGAAAAAAGGTATATCTTATAAACTTCCAGGTGATACATGATATTATCAATAACTTTCAAGTTAGCTGAAATAAAAAGCGCGACATTTAATGTAAATGTAAAAAACACGTAAATTAGATTAGTTTTTTCCTTCCTCGAAGAGGAACATTCATGATTAAAATATTCAGAAAAACAGTCTTACCACATTTACGTATAAATTCACGACACCATAGGTCACTTCGTTTTCAGACATTCGAAATGCGACGGAAATACAGCAGACAATAGTGAATGAGAGTATCTTTCTTGCACTATGAGCAGGTACGTGGAGTTGTTTTTGGACACGATCTGTATCAATTCCTAATTCATTTATTTATCTTTTTTTTTTTTTTTGACACGAGAACAAACTAAATCACTCATGAAGTCTATCTCTACCCTCCACTCACTGAACTCCACATACGAGATATATTGCTAAACTATACTAACAAGTCTCTACCAACCCCATAAGTCGAAAGTACTCCAAAGAAACGTCAATTTTTGTGAGTTTTTGGCCCCCAATATCGTGAATGTGGTGACACCGTGCGTCGCTGCAGAGGTACGTCGATGACTCACGGAATGGCACGGCGCTGTGCGCGCAGCTAGTGGCCTCCTGCGAAACGCGTGATGTGCTGCTGGGCTACGTCACGGGTGGGCTGATGGAGAAGTTGCCCAAGAAGTGCGCTGTCGTACTTTCAAAACTCTGGACGAAGCGAGGTTCTCCGCGCGACTAACAGGAGAGACGGCCCCTCAGGTCGTGTAGTTCCTCTCTCCAACGCTAGAGCTTCCGGGTTCGCTCTGCAGTAGATGAACTACGTACAGTTCAATATACTTTCAAGCGGCAAATTTGAAACAGAATTTATGGCTCGGCAACAGTGTATAAAACAACATCAAATTTCAGAAGCGCGAACGATGTCAGTATTTTTTTCGCTCCTAATTTTCTCAGTTTATTTTCTCTAGTGAAATCACAATACAACGTATTTTTTGGTATCTCAAATTTACTTTGCTTCCACTTCGCCTTCCTAAAATATTTTTATTTCAAAAACTCGAACTTCTTTCAATAGATAAGTAAAAATAAATAACGAATTAAGACAAAAATAAATATTCGAAAAATTGTTTGTAGCTCAGGTTCAAGATTCCACTTCGTACACTCTAACATCCCCGAGTAACCGAATACGACGGAATTCGCGGAGATTCTGCTGTGTGTTTGAAATGAGTGCTGTGATACGGAATTCCGGCGGATAAATTTGTATTTATGCGTCGCGAAAATGTAATGTTTGACATGTTTCACATGGTCAAAAGTCACCAAAGGATTTAACGCAATTTTAAAAATGAAGTTCTCAGTTAGGCTTAATTAATATTCATTCATATTTCATAAATAATGAAGTATTCAAGTTCCGCTTACAAGATTTTACACGCATTATTTATTAATGTATTCAAAATTATAAATTATGTAGGTTATGTTCAACCATACCAACCTTACGCGCGTTGAAATTGCAAATCGATGATTAAGCACCTCCAGCACTTGAATATAATAATCCAATACTGTCTTACTACAATACTCATTGTGAAGGATTGATAGAAAATACAAATGTGGAATGTTTGTCTAGCTCGCAATAACTATCACTCTCAACTAGGAACTTATTTAAAACATAATATAAAGATATAGAACGCGGGTAGAAAGATAATAAATGTTCTAAGATTTCCGCTTAAAGAAAGTTGAAGGAAATGATGTATAGAATGAAGGAATCTCTTTAAATATCTTAGACATTCAATTAACGAATTATTTTTAAAGGCGATTTTAAAAAATGAAGCCATAAGACAAGTTTGGAGGTCGCGGAGTGACGTTGTAACACATCATTCGCAAAATAAACTAGTGGCGCTACACAATGGCACAGACATTCTCGTACTAGTTAGTTTCCCAATTACTTAGAACGGCTTTTCCGTTGTGCCCCATCCTTTTGTCAGTCATCTATCGCAGCCAGAAGTACATTTTTTTTTTAATTTCTCAACTTTTCAGTTTTCTAATAGTAGAACGAAATATTACTTTAAGAATATTAAAGAAGAGTAAACATTGTCATAAATAGCCATTTTCTTTGAAAAATGTACAGCCTTTTTTTTAAAAAAGAAAATGGCGTTTAAGCACTTCTGTAAATGCGAAATTTGAAGAACTTTTTCACAGGAATCTATTGAGTTTTCGAAAATCTTCATTTAAAATAATTTGAAGCACTCTCAATCACAAATGCAATAATGTATACAAATCGATGGAAATGTGCATATTAACGGCGTGAGAAATATATTAAAAAAATTACAATTGTGCAATTTTTGAAAAACCAAAAGTATACATTAAAATGAATTTTACGTCATATTAAACAGTAAATTTAGCATTATCCGTTGGAAGAGTTTGAAGAAAAAAAATTAGCAGCTTTTTGAAAAAATGGCATTTGAGCGTTTCTCAAACTGCGAAAATTTGAGCTCATTTTGCAGAAAACTGTTGAGTTTTCCCCAAACTTTATAAAACATTATTTAAAGCACGTTTTCTCATAAAGACAACAATATGAAAAATCGCCGCTAATGTAAATATGAACGATGTACGAAACAAGTCAAAAAATTTTACTTTTGTATGTTTTGAAAAACAACAACAACAAAAGAATAGAGCAATATAGCGTTTTTGTCATCTTATAGGGTACATTTAGCACTACCTTTACTAAAAGTTAAAAAAAATTGGAGTCGTTCCCGAGAAAACCTTGTTTTTGCAATGTTTTAAAATCAATCAATTTGCACGCAAAATTGCACGGAAACTACTAAAAGTTTAAAAAAAAAGTTAATGACCTTAATTAAGGATCTAATTATGGATAACAAATTTCATTTGGAGGAAAGAATCTCTATCTTCAATTTTGTTGCTGTAGAAAAACGTCGAAAAATAATTCAAACTTTTGCAATTTTCGAAAATTCAGAGTTGAATGAAAATGAAACATGAAAATGGGAATATGTGCTACTTTTATAAGTGAATTTTACGGTATACTTACAAGAAGTTCAAAGGAAATATTTGGTGAAATTTTTGAGAATATTTTTAAAATGTCCCTGGTGCTTCATGTAAAGTACCTCAAAAAATTAATTAATGCTTTTGAAAATCACAGAGCTTTGATTCAGGCAAGATAGACAGGGGTTTATTCAATGTGGAATAAATCCTACTCATAGTTTAGGAGCTAGTTTTTCACATACACTCGGATAGACAGATGATTTGCCGTCAATCGAGTTTTCGATATCAAGGATCCTCAGAACATGGATTCTGGCTACACCACCTGTTAGAGAATTTTTTCTTAATTTAAAATCTGTATTTATCCACGTTTTCATTATCAGAGCCCAACAATGAATTTTTTCTCCCGAAAATCCGTCGTTTTTTTCGCGGAACATTACATAACTTTCTCTATAATACGTATATTACTCGGTATATACGTACGTATCCGAGAAAGTAAATATCATTGGCAAAAAGTCAATATCATTTAATCTCAGATATTCTAATGTCATTTCATCTTTTTGCCGTCACTCCTTAACTGCAGTTATGTATTTAACAGATAGCATTTCTCAGTACTATTACGAGACATTACTCAAAGCCATACATGAGAAAATGCGTTATTGCAATAACTGCCGACTTGAGAAGTCAACTATAGTGATTGTGTGTGTCCATGAAGGTCGTATTGTTTGAAGGGTCATGACTTCGAGTACGAATGAGGGCGGAACATGGTTTGTCCCCTTTCTCTTTTTGTCTTGGTGTCTATCACACTTCCCTTCTCTCTTCTATTGCACTTCAAACCCTGACATAAACAAGCAAATGGCAAAAGTTCATCAATTCTTCCATAGGTCGCCTACTTCAATCTTAACGATCGCGACCTGGAAGCTTGATCACCACCATGTATTAATACTACCCTAAGTGGAGAGATTATTGCGTCAATGAATCCAATGTAATAGCCCAGCAATAACTGTCTACAAGGTAGATGGCATCAGGACAACTTTATGTCTTACTCTCTGTTTGAAAATTAAATGCCCTTTCTCAGATTGGAGGTCTTGACATGATGAAAGTAATGCTTTTAGCATTGTCAGAGGCGTTAAGAGATCTCGCATGCGTTTTAGAAGGGACGTTCATTCTTGAACCTCTCCAAGTTCATTCAGTGACATGTTTTAGTGTTAATTGAAGGTTACGTATTACCAGTGGGGGCTCCCCACCCCAAAAAAAAGAGGGTTGCAGCTCCATCGAATGCCGGAAAACGAAAACTAAATAAATGCTTTATTGAAGTCTTCCGTAACACTGGGAATGTCTAATTATGCTAACTGCAAATTAATTTTATGCGGTTTCGAGAAGCTTCATGTTTCTTCTTCGAGCTTTAAATCGTTAAACATCTACTAGAATCGATTCACTATGATATTCATTATTCTTTACCTCCATTCTTCGTCCACGTATATTAAACTCAAACACTATAAAGGGAAAACAAATCAAAGTTTTCTTCGAATTACACTTACATAACTACTTTTGTTTTCTACAAAAATAATTTTTGTATTTTGTTTAACTGCTCTTTGTTTAATTTTACGTTTTGAATCAAAATTTTAACACTTCATTTGGTTTTCCAGGTCTCTTAATTTCAATTTTTTCATAAAGAAAGTGAAGCGAAAGTGATTTTAATTAATACAAATGAATAGGCCAGAAAAAAAAAAAAATTGGATCACACGGAGATTCGAGTCCCGGACTTTCTGTTTTAAAGATAGATGCTGTTTATTTAAAAAATATTTCAAGGAATAAATCGCCTAATATCAGGGGGGGAATACTGTACACTCCTAATCTTCACTAAGTATAAAATTCACACAAATTAATCGGCAGAAAATCGGAAGATATTCTTACTTGGTTGAGGAAGATGATTTACCGGTCCCTGTTCACAAGTAGCAGGAGCTAACAATACATTAAGGAGCAAAATTCAAAACAACTTAGCACAAAAAATAAATGTTCGAAATCGCGCGCACGCTCCCCCCTCCCACACACACACAGGAAATAAAGTAAGTGCTGCGTATTTCGTACACAAGAGGACAAACGGAGCGCTCTTGTTTGTGCCTAATACCATTCCTTCGCCTCCACCTCCGAAGTTCAGTCTCCTTCATACAGCCCTCATGAAGTGTACGTGATATAATATGTTATATTTGTAAGTAATGCTCAGTGATACAGATGAATACGAATATAGAAGAATAAATGTGCAGAAAAGCATCGTGTTGTCTTTTAAACGAATGCTCTTCGTTTTCTTCAAACGTTGAAAAGAATTTTACTATGATTGCAGATATTTCTTCGTTTTTATTAAATGCAACTCCTCCATTTTCCAAAGAAGAATGTCATCCATCAGCTGATCCATGGTGGAAATAACCACTGGACTTATCCTCATCCTGAACCATGATTCGCCCATGATACTGGCGAAGAGTTATTACACTCCTAGGAATAAGGATAATTAATTAATGGAGGGCAGAGGCAGAATTCGTCAATGTCCCAGCAATGCAATTGGACTGTATTGGGAATGCGCGAACATTATTAAATAATATCTTATCTAGTCATTGTAATAAATTTTCAATTTCAATTTGAAAATTATTGACTTATCTTCGTTGTCCAGTAAATAACATAAACATTGGATAAATATATCGATCTGAATAGCAAAATAAACTTGTTCATATCGCCCATCTAAGAGCTTAGGTTAGACCTTTTACCACACTGGACTGCAAATTCACAAACGAATGGAATGTGAAAAGAAATATTTTCTGTGGAAGGCATTTTGATATCGGTCTACGGATGTAATTTCCAACCAGGTGAATTGGATGTACAAAATCGTAAATCAGGGATTTTTTAAGTTTACAAAATTTCTCGGATGCCCATTTTCATGTAAGTGAACCTCATCTAAAACTTGGGTACCATCATACATCGACACCCACACTCACAACCACGCACCCACTGGTGCGCGTAACGATGCAAAATGATTGGGCGCATAAGCTCTGCGAGCACTTACATGCCTTCACACGCAGCGTCCTAAGAGATCATAAAAGAAGAGTTATCTACTATTTACCATTCATTACTAAATTGTCACCTGCCCATATTCTTCACTAACAACGAAAAATAATTTATAGTCTCCGAAATTAATTCCCAATCTTTTAAAGGTATTGTAAAAGTTTATTAAAACGTGCATACATTTATTGTTCTCTATTACATGTTACAGACTTGCCATTTGCGGCTACATAAAAAATGAACCGGAACAGTATTTGTCTCGTGGAAGTAAAGCGTCCATATAGTCAATTTTCTTTAGTTCATCACCACTGTTGTAATATCAGAACAAGATAAGCTCGAAACTAAAAGGTAATTTGCAACTATTTTAACCTTCAAGTTTAAAAAGTTTTTTTTTCTTGGCAACTGTTATTTTCTTTAACTGTCAGAATATTAAGATTCGAGACAAACTTTATTGGACGTTTTTATACATCGTTTTCAAACTAGAATACGCCGTTAGTTTTCTCACTTATTTAACATTCTAATGTGCGTATACGATTACTGCTCAATCAAGGACATCAAGAATGTAAACTCTCATGAGTGTGATGTTGATATGGCTTGTCGCAGAAAAATCATGAGTTCTTTTTTCGAAAACGTTCAAATAAGAACACATCTCCAAATTATCTTCGTGACATTATTGATGGAAACATAAATAAAGTTTCCCAAAGATTGGTTCGCACGTAATTAACATTACAAAGAAGAAGAAATGAGATTTAATTTTAGTATGCATGTATTTGGCATTTAGGGTCAGATTAACCTGGGCCCTGGTTTTATTTATTACTCACGCCTGGGAGTGAGGGAGACAATAATGAGCATGACATATTCTCATCACTGTACCCAGTTTATTTGGCCTGCTTAAGCTCTTTCGTCAAACAGGTATAGAAACTGAGACGATTTGTATTAGAAAATTATAGATTCATTTTTGCCTGGAATCGAACCCACGACCGCTTCAGAAAAAGCTAGCACGCTATCCACGCTCCACCTGAGGCAAAGTACTAGGTTTAAAAAATGGCAATCGATCCTAGGGTATTAAAACATCAACAAACAATGAAATGTTAGCCGAGGATCCAATAAGGATGAACGAAACGAATATCCACCAATAAGAAATACTGTTTACAAACAATAATGTTTACAAACAATATATGTTTGGCGAATAAAACGATTTTATTATTCTACTCTTATTAACTATATTAACTATTATGTTTTCAATTAATTATTACATTCTCTCTTGAGAGAGACCATATTTTGGAGGCCCACACATTTGCCAGGGTTTGGAATGTACTATTTGAAAATTTTTACTCTACAGAATTTTGACAAATTTTCACCTATACCAATGAATGATTCGTCCAATCTTATCCTATGTTTCTCATATCTGGGTCTTGGATGGCAAATAAATATCCACAAAAAATGCAGATTTTCCAAAATAAATTTCTTCGAACAATTACAAAACATCCTAGTTGGTACCTAACTCCCAGTTACATAACGAACTCGACATTACCCCCGATCTTCATTCATTTGTCCGTCCTATCCTTTCGCTTCTATCCCCAAATCCCCCAGATTACCTCAGCCCTACATATCAAAATCGGAAAACAAAATCCTCACCACAATAGACTAAATCGGAAACTACTGCGAGAGTTCTTCGACCCTCTCTGGTTATCATGTACCTGATGTGACTTCGCACATTTAACACACAAACATTTATTGAATCTATTTAACGTGACCATGTACTCAGTGTTTTTATCTACCAATGATGTTTCCTACGCAATATTAATAGTACTCAAGGTACTCTCAATGTATCGTACACGGCTACTGAGGGCCTTCGGAGCAAGCAGAAATAAATTTTAAATATACCGAACACAAGGTCAGGTGTGATTAATCTATCCTCAAGCATTCAGATGCTCCTGACACGAGTCAATAATTAGATTACAACGATAAAGTACCTTTGAATCTTCATTAAGGGTTATGGAAACGGGTTATAGTTCTCCTTAGACATAATTACAAACACACTTCAATAGACTACGAACTGATTGGGCAAAATAATCTACTGCAATCTGAATTATAAGAACAGATTACCAAGCGTTTCCAGCATTGGCTCTTAAAGATCAACATTCAGAACATCAACAGCACTAGTGGCAGCTGGATGATTCCGGGCGCGTCAGCCACTATGGTTATGCGTCCCGCAATTGTAGTGCGTGCTTTTGCTCGGGAGGTGGCGGTCGTCTTTCCCCGCTGAATTGCGAGATCCGGCGCCGACCTACCGTCGACTGGCGGTTTTCCCCCAACAAGGTATCTCCAAGTAGCGTGGCACCGCCCCAACACGAACATGCTCTAAGCTCCCAGACCGGTCTCCCGGCATGTGTGGTAGTGGAGTGCATGTTAGTGTAAGTGTAAGTGTGTGTGTGTGTGTGTGTATAAGGAATAAGGATAGGACAAGGAAGAGGAAGGAGAGATCGCGCGCGGTCCGTGGCCCGTTTGTTTAGGGTACTGCTCCGGCATTCGCCAGGTATTGATCAGAGAAACCACAGGAAACTACCGATCAGGGCAGCCGGCCGCTAGAAGACAGCGACTGATTTTGACCCAGCTGACAAGTTAGTGTTGAAAATCTTGCCACTGACAAGATTTTCGGCACTGTCGAGACTCGAACCTAGGACCTCCCGGTCAGGGGGACGGCAGTGACATCAGTTGAGGCACTGAGCGATCTATCCCGGTGGCACCTGGCCGGGGAAGAACGCCTACCACAACGTAAGAAAGGGAGCGTTTCCTATTGCAAGTGTATCGCCTTGCGACACGTGAAGCGAGTGGCAGCTCTACGTACGCGAGAGCACCGGCAGAAATAACGCTTGCGTATGCCGCAGCGGTGGGAGCGCGGGGCGGGGCGGACGGGGCGGGCGGGGCGAGGCGGGGCGGAGCGGGGTGGGGCGGAGCGGGGCGGGGCGGGGCAGAGCGGGGCGGGGCGCGAGCCAGCACGCTCGCTATCGTTCGCTGGCCTCCAGCGAAGCGAAGGTCAGCTGTCAGCGGCGGAGTGGCAGGCACGCAACGGCCGGGCTTCGAGCCCGCGGGGGCGCCTCCGTGCCTCGCAACTACTGTCCTCTTGCCACGCTCAACGGAAGGTCCTAGGATTCGAGTTCCGGCGATGCCGGAATTTTGGACCCTAGGTACAAAGCTAGACCGAGCCAAGTGGCTGAGGGCGTAGGGCACTGACTTCGCATTAGGGAGGCCCACGTTCAAACCCCGTGCCGCTCATCCAGACTGTGGTTTTCGTGCTTTCCCTCGGTCATCCAGGCGAATGCTGGAATGGTTGTACTGAGAGACTACGACTGCGAGTCTCTAGCCGAATTCGTTTACCACGTGAAGTCACGAATTCGAGACACTGCAGGGTCCTGGTTGCGGGACCGACCACGAACCCCGGGATCTTACAGTGCCGAGGCCAATTGCCTTTCTCTTCTTCTTCTTCTTCTTCTTCTTCTTCTTCTTCTTCTTCTTCTTCTTCTTTCTTCTTTGGTCCTGTCTTCCGTAGATGGAATTTAGATGACCCGATTGGGTTTTCTTGTGAGGACTTCATCAGGGTAGTTTCGCATTGCTTTCCCTGATGGAAATTGCCCTTTACGGGACATATAACGGCTAAATGCAAATACATAGCTAGGTCAAGTTCAGCCCCTGGCTGGAGGAGAAGTCTATTAGCCGGATGCTCTCATTGGCAGTTTTCCGTGGTTACTCCCATCAATACCGGGTGAATGCCGATGCAGTACCTTAACAAAAGGGCCACGGACCGCACGCAAACTTTCCTTTCTTATCCCTGTCCCCTTCTCTTCCATTACTCACACACACGTACAGGTACTACATAACTACACTTGTCGGAAGACTTTTCGGGAGCAGAGAGCTTGCGTCGGTTAGTGAAGACACCTGGAAGGGAAAATCCCTCGTGTCAACATGTAGGTGGACACTGGATCTCACCACCGTGGAGTAGTAGCGCCACCTCCTGAGACACAAATTTCTTCTGTAATTGTAATGAATATTACACAAACGACCGGAATTAAGCATGCCCCGGAGTTTTAAAACTAAAGTCTGTCCAAATGAGCCGTTTTGAGTGTGAAGGTGCTCTGCCAAAAGACATGCGTAGGTAGGTGACCTCAAATGTCCTTCAAGAGCTTTTTTCTAAGACATCGTATTGTGGCAACTATCCACACGTTTGCTTCTGAAGTGCTCTTAAACACATTCGTTCTTAGTAGCGATGTACAAGAAGATTCGTCGAATGCGGTCGCGTCCGATGTTTCTGTTGGTGTAATTTAGAGCCTTTACAACGAGGCGAAGGGTAAATAGTTTGACGCTTTTCTTTAATTTTTGACACTGGCGTGCAAATTACATTTTTGCGGCGAGCTATTATTCTAAGAGCACGGAAGGTGCAGTCTTGTTTTAATTTATATTATTACCTTCAAAAGAATTCCGAACTTCATGCGCACAATATACAAGTACATTTTCATTAACCAATGTCTCTCATTTTATCCATTTAGAATATTATGTGATACTGAAATATGTAATTTGCGTTAAATTTTTCTTATTAGTGTTTTACTGCTAAGAAATAAATATTAAATAAAAAATAAGTTGCTCTTCTTAAAGTAATAACGTGGTGGACAGGTCAATTAAACCTGATAATACGTACACATCGACGCTCATGTGTGGAATTTCTTTGTATCTTATGAACAGTTTGCCCACTCCGTGTTCACGAACTGTTTGCACATGCTTTAACATTTTTTCTCACACTTGCTTCTAAATTTCTTGACTACCAGTTCCTTTCACTCATTTGCAATATCGCTTCCCACGTTATAACACGTGAGCCATCGCGCCTCCCTCGCCCGTTCATTCCAGTATCTCCAACAAAGCATCAACATAATTGCGGTATAGCTTAGGTCACCACGACTACTCATCACCATTACCATTCAAGTCATCGGTAACATCGCCACCGCCTCGCCTCTCCCCCCAATGTCATCGCATTTGTCATCAAGCGCGATGTCGAAGCCATTTCCGCCTCGCCACCCTCGCCCCCTCCATATCTACGTCGCCCCCACACAGGGGGCGCACCGCCACAACTATCCTGGGTGCCTCCATAATAGCTACCGATGTGCAATGTCCTTGCTCCCTAAAGAAAACCTAAAATAACGTTCGGTTCGCAGTCAGGGCAAAAGCGGAGTTGTAGCTTTCTAATACAATCGTTTCAACTTCTACAGCTGTGTGACGACAGAAAAAGCTCAAGCACGGGAAGTATATTAGATACGTGATGGTAATACGTCATGGTCGCGACGTCTCCCTTAACCACAGCCGTGAATAATAAATAAAAATAAGACGCAGGCCTGGGAACACCTTTAGCCGGCATCAGTCGGATTAATCCGACTTTAAATTGCCAAATACATAGTACTTACATACTTAGCATTTAAGAATGAAGACAATTTGACGTTTCATTTAAGAATGAAGACAATTTGACGATGCATTTAAGAATGAAGACAATTTGACGATGCATTTAAGAATGAAGACAATTTGACGATGCATTTAAGGATGAAGACAATTTGACGATGCATTTAAGAATGAAGACAATTTGACGATGCATTTAAGAATGAAGACAATTTGACGATGCATTTAAGAATGAAAACAATTTGGTCATAAAAACAAGAATGGAGAGAGGCGACGTCATGTGGGATAAGCCAGGAACCCCAGGTTTTTATTCGAATGGGAAAAGCGGCATTAAGCATTAGTAATACTATGTTATTGTATGCAGGCACGGGAATCAAACAATACACATTGTTAGGACAATCAATGAATAAAGTGTAGTATTCCAGCATGATGTCATAGCGCTGTCCATTTGGTGAAACACGGCCCTGGAGACATTGCATGCGAAAGATGTGGAGAGAGTATTAAAAACCGTGATTCTGTGGGAAGGTGAAATAATCACTCTCTCGAAAGCTACCGAACTGAACACATCGAAAACAATCGATGCTATGCGAATATTTTTTCAGCATAGACTGGGGTATTAGTTAAATGATAGTGAGTAGGGTAAGTGATGATTAGTTTCGATTAGGCATTGTGCAGAGTAAGACGTCAAAGGAGTTATTTGCATTGAATTATAATTATAATTTTTGTTACTTTAATTTGGGATTTGAATTCAAATAGACTCCATGTTTCGAAGGGATTTATATTAGGATAGCTCCATAGAGGGGAGGAATTTTCAGTACGTCGACTAAAGATAGATAGACGCACGTATGTCTTTCATCGGCACAGCCATGGCAAGTCGCGACCGCGTATTAATTTCATAGAAATTATTGAATCCCATAAAGCAGGCATGTCAAACAGCGCCCGCGCGAGCTACTTGCCCGCCTGGGCAGCCCGGCGCTCCTACGGGCACGGGCGTCAGGGTGTACATGCGCAAGCTGAAGCGGCATGAGGCGGAGAATAATGGCTTCAGACGAAAATGTTTGCTAAATTTTTCTATCAAATAACCGAAGATTGTATTTTGTTTATATTCTTCACTACTGATTACTATTTGATGTTTATTTTTCTTACAAAATTCTGTCTTACAAAGACACCTTTGCTAAGTGACAGGAGTATGTTTAAATGGGGAATTATTTCTTTTTCTTCGTTTTCGGTTGAGATATTACATCATTCAGTTCTTTAATGTATTTAGCAATAATGTGAAATAAATTAACAAGTCTCTTTAAGTTAACAATTCTCGCTTACGGACGGACAGTGCTTTTAATAAACTTGAATACTGGTGTTAAATCAAGTATCTGAACGTAGAAAGTTCATTCTTTTATATCATTTTTAAGTAAACAGGATTACAAAATCAAGATTCTTTTGATTCCTTGTTTTTATTTTACTCTCAATTGAGAATTCGAAATCGGACTGATGTACTACTTCATTTTAATAGATAATTTCTTTGCCTTAAAGAGAAAATGGAAATTAATATCGCAAAATTTGTGACAATAGCTGTCAAGTAACTTCTCCCAAAGATCTTCATGAGCCAGTTATTCAGTCACGAGCCGCCACTCTGTAAGAATTTGTACAACCTTTACTTTTAAGCCCTACTTTTGCACTCCCACACGTAAATGTACAGCTTGCCCTCCCCTCTTATATGTTACTACCCTGTATTAATGTAGATTTAGTGGTTAGGCGGAAGAGCAGGCCCTATGGCCTGAGCCTCGCCACTAATTAAGATATTATTATTATTATTATTATTATTATTATTATTATTATTATTATTATTATTATTATTATTCAAATCCCGCGCCAATTTCTCGGAACGCGGTGTCCGCGATCTCTAGTAAGCTTGTTATCTTGCTCATGATCTTGACATGCCTATACGGTATCAAATAGTTGAGGATATTCCGGAAAAGTTTTTAATATATTCTAATGAAAAGCAAGAACGTGATAATAAGGATATCGAGGACATTCCACGGACAACATCGAGTCCGAAGACATCCGAAGAAAAACATTGCAGTAAGCCTACGAACTTTATTCAAACCGTACGTAATTTTAATGTTTATACAGAGAAAAAGTTAATTATTTTGTTAATGAGCTCAATAGAATTAGTAAGAATGTCAGAATAAATGTTAAATTTTTATTTTTTGAGAAAAGAAAAGGTTGATAATTTTTAGTAGTTGCCATCAATTCAATAATTGGTTTTAATCATCAGAGCTTCCAGGAATCGTAATTCTTTGTAGAATTACACGTCCACATGCAATAGGTAAGGAGTAACATGTTGTTGTCGAAACCCATGATTAAAATTGAAAGAGAAATTAATAAAATAATGTTTAACATAAAGAAAATTTATGAGCCTAGCAGGGCAACGAAAGAAATAATGATATTGATAATAGCAGAGGAAGTAATTCCCTTCATAATACTGTATAATAGTTTGTAAATAGTATCAAGATTTAGTAATATTAAATATCGTAAAGGAAGGGCATTTCTCATATGCAACGAGAAAAAAAGAATCTGCAGTTTTCATGCGTGTCGCTTCAAAACACCCAATTTTTGCTACTCAGGGACCCTGTTTTCCACTCACTCAACGGCAGTATCTTTGCTGATGTAGGCCACTAGTTCTCTCTTAAATTGGGTATACGGTTGCTTCTTTTCCCCCTGGGTTTGTAGAAGAGTTGTTAATCTTCCATCCTTGTTAAATAGTCCTTCCATTTTATTGAGGTCGTAAATTTCCTGGTTCTCCGGAATGGCCTCGTTATTTAAACTCATCTTGTTACTCCTAGAAATTACTTCAAAATTTCAGTGTACAGTAAATAAATTGTGAATAATTTCTCAATTTTATTTACATCTGATTCTCTACGGTTAGAAGACTGCAATGTACCCGAGAAGTTCAAACATTACATGTCAATTATCTTTCTCCTGCTCTAAATTTTCAAAATATAAAATATACCTAACTTTAAATTTTAAGTTTCTAAATTTTATTGTTTATGTTCGTATTATTTTTATTAACTCTAGATGCTTGTGAAGGGCTTCCGACGCCCTCAGCTACATTTTCGAGTGCTTACCCTCCGTGTGAACTTTCTTCTATTCTTCTACTTTCATTTTAGTCAATAGCAAAGGAAACATCCCTTTACGTTATATAGGTGGGTTCTGACATTTGATTCTATTACGTCAATGCATGTGCAGGGTTTATATAGTAGCCCTATTAATACACATTTTGATAAATCATCATTTATTTAACGTTAAGAGTTGACTTTTATTAAAAATGATTAAGAAATCAAATTATTAAGAATAAAAACAATTTTAATGTGCATTTTTCGAGGACGTACTGCGCAAGGCTTCAAAGGACCTGCATATGCATTCACGTAGTTAGCCGGGCCCGCGCGTCCTAGGGTTAAGCAAGTTCAATATTTTAATATAATTTAATTGCGTTAAAACGTTGTCTGGTCGTGCTAAGGGGCTCCCAAGACGTCCAAGCGGCCCTGGTTCGTCATCCCAGGAGACGTCATCTCCATTTCCGTATTGCACGACCCTCGGCGGCGGCGGCGGCGGCGGCGTCCTCTGCCTGGGGCACCTCTGAGTCGCTTGCACCGCCTCGCCTCGCCTGGCCGCGCCGCGCTGCGCCGTCGGGGTTATCGTCGCCTGCACCGCCGCCGCCGCCGCCACCGCCACCGCCCCCGCCGCCGCCGCCGCCGCCGCCGCCGCCGCCTCCGCCTCCGCCGCCTCCGCCGCCGCCGCCGCCGCCGCCGCCGCCGCCGCCGCCGCCGCCGCCGCCGCCGCCGCCTCCGCCTCCGCCTGCACCGCCGCCTCCGCCGCCGCCGCCACCGCCGCCGCCGCCGCCGCCTGGCTCTCGCGGGGCGTCTTGCGCAAGCAGCCAGGTGCGGCGCGGCGCGGCGGTGCTCCGTCGCCTGCGCCAAGGCTGCTCCGCCCCGTCCGCCGCCCCGTCCCGTCCCGCCCCGACCGCTCCGCTCCGCGGGCCTTGGTCGCTCGGTCGCTCGCTCGCTCGTTCGCTCGCGGTCGGTTCCGCGTCGCCGGAGCCCTGCGCCGCCCGACGCAGCTGCAGCCGCCCGGGAGCGCCGGCGCGGCGCGGGGCGTCGCCAGACGCGGCGGCGCCCGCTGCGCACGGCGTCTCTCCTGACGCGCGAGCCAATTTCTTCGCACTCGTTCATGGCAAATGAAATTGGGGCGGGGCGTAGTCCGTCATTAACATCCACAAACGATTCACTTCTATATCTTAAAAGTTGGCTAATTTGTGCTTGAGCCGTTCTGCTCCCTACTGTTCTTGTCCTTGCGCTAACTGGAGAATGTTCACATCATATCAATGTATTTATTTTGCTAGAACGAGAGGAAAGCTTCCTTTTTTAAGAAATATTATTCACATTGATAATTCTGAAGTATTGATGAGATCTGTTAGCTCAATTTTTGTGCATATGATCATAGATCATGTAAGCATTCGTGAAATAACATCAGATCAGCAAATGTAGTATATTTTTCTCTCAGGATTTCGAATCGTGGAACGTACCTCAAAAACTTTGAAGGAAACTTTGATTGATTGATTGATTTTTCGTGTTTCCGGGCGCGTCAACTACTATGGTCATTATTCCCGTTAGTGTAGTGCATGTTTTTTTCTCGGGAGATGGCGGTGATCTTCCCCCGCCGGATGACGAGATCCGGCGCCGATCTACCGTCGGCTAGTGGGGTTTCCCCCAAACCAGGACTCTCCCACCAGCAGGGCACCGCCCCAGTCTGGACAAGCTCTAACTTCCCGACCGGTCACCCGGAATATGTGGTAGTGTAGTGCATGTTAGTGTAAGGGTGTGTGTGTGTAAGGGGAGAGGATAGGAGAAGGAAGAGGAAGGACAGATCGCGCGCGGTCCGTGGCCCGTTTGGTAGGGTACTGCTCCGGCTTTCGCCTGATGTTGATCGGCGAAACCACGGAAAACGACCGATCAGAGCAGCCGGCCGCTAGAATTCTCCTCCAGATAGCGACTGAATTCGACCTAGCTGGAAAGCTAGTGTCGAAAATCCTGCCGCCGTCAGGACTCGAACCTAGGACCTCCCTGTCAGAGGCGCTGCAGTGACATCAGTTGATGCACTGAGGTACCGCTCCCGGTTAAGGAAACTTTGATAATACAGCTGTTTCGTCAAATAGTCAAGAATTGTGATATGTATTAGTAATGTACTAGTAGTGAATGCTTTTTGTTTGGCCTAGTTTTGATCGTCGAAACCAAAAAAAGAGACTTTTTTATTTAAAATATTTTTATTTGCAATCTGTTGCATCCGAACAATACGCAAATTTGAATATCACATACGACACTAACATTAAAATATTGCTCAGTGTTTACTAAGGTGAAAAAATTGTTAATTTGTATTCTTTAGAAACTATTTTTGGTTATTTCGATTTTCCAATAATTCGTGATTTTTCGCGTTCTCCTCATTCAAATTTAAACTAAATAATGAATATTAACATTTTTCCATCCACATATCATGTTATCCGCCAGCGATATGAAGCCAAACGAATATGAACGTCCTCGATTTGACATAGTCTTATTTAAGTATCAGAAGGATGACGTATTTCGATTTATTTGGCAAAGGCGTTCAAATAAAAATTAATCCAGACACCTCAATGGATTACATTTCCAAGATTCAGTTTTCATACTCTAAAGCATAAAAGGAGTATGTAGTACAATTTGCCGCATCTTTGAGATCCCGGTATATAATTAGCTGGATGTAATAATTTATTTAATTAATTTTTTAAAGAAGTGAAGGTCATTCAGACGTGCATATAGTATTTTAGAGCTCTGAAAGTTAAGTATTTTCTCACTATTTCACGTCAATTTAACATGTTTGGAAAAAGTTACGTTTAAATTTTTGCCACCCCCTCCACGGCTAACATACAAATTTGTTTAATACGTAGTACGTTCTACTTTTAGCCTAAAAAAGAAATGATAGTTTTTCATTGTGCCATATCTTTACACAAACTCGAATTGAATTTAAGATATTAGTTTGCAAATTGTAAATATTTCTTGATATTAATCAAATGAGAAAAAAGTAGCTTTGCATATGAAGAACTGGAAAGAGGCAGAAATGCAAAATATTACCATAAGGAGTGAACAGAGATTAAAATATGGAAATCTTGGGGCAGAAACTCCTGAGAATGTGCAAAGATGAAAACAGCATACTGGTAAACTAGACTTGTAGAAAGGAAAATGAGGAGATAGAAAATGGGTTTTTGAATTCTCAGATGGAGTTCAACCATCTTCAGATAGTTCGACTATATTAAAACAATTACAGAATTTTTTAGGATCTTACATCTAGTGTCTTTAAGCTCTTCTAATGTAATCAGATTTCTTAATACAAGCAAAATTTTGTCCGTTCCTTACCTCTTTTAATCTTCACCGACATCTGCAGATAAATTTTAAAATGTGGATATTATAATTAATATAAACCTAAAATCTCATTACCACGTCGTAAAAATTCATTTTTCACTTGTGTAGAATTATCTTAAAAATACGTTATCTTTAAGAACAACACTGAGCAGCTCTTTTAGACGGTTACCTCGTAAAAGCACAATCTCCAAAAGCACAAAAGTCCCGTTTTACCGCTGTGCCGCATGTCCTGTGGAAAAGTCGGCCACCTTATCTCGCGCGCTGTGCTCGTGGACCCAATCACACACGAGCGCTGTGGGCTCAGGGGCGTGATCGCGATGCAGTGAAAATAAAGAAAAGACGCGCGGCGCGGCGCAGCGCGTCCTCGTTCCGCCTTGCGATGGGCCGCGCGAGATTTCATTCCAGCGCCGAGTTCACGCCGCGTATGATGGCTCGGCCGGGATCTCATTGAATCGAGCGCATAATAGAGAAAGGTAATGCCCGACGTTAGCGATACAGATAAAAGGATTGACGGTTAAGCCTCTCATCGCGTCGTTTTCTTCTGTATAATCCTGGAGGATGTGTGGGCGTAATTATACGGTCAGGCTTTCTGGGAGGGAAGGAGTACAGGACGCGAGACCCAACTTCCGTAAAGAACCTTTCCAAGAGGAGAGATGATGCACGTGTCCGTAAGTGGGGATGATTCTAAGGAGGAGGAGGTGTGACGGAAGTACGAGTTGTTGAGATAATGACAGAGCAGTTTGTTTATCGGCGCAACTGTCTCTATTGGCTCTTCCATGGGTTGGAGTCTTCCTCTGTTCGATACAATCTTCCGAACTATTTCGTGGCTCGATAATAGATGGACCTAATGTAGGTTATTGTTCGTTCTGCCTTCGAGGCTTCATTTACCTCAATGGAATATTGGATTTCATAGCTATTACAAATGAGATATCGACTAGAGAGAAAAACTAGTGAGTGTCTTCTTGGTCTACAGCGTTTAATAGCACAGCACCTGAAAGTAATGCCAGTAACTGAACTATTGCTGTTACTATTTATACTCGACATGAATTCACAAACAAAGTATGGTCCTAATTATTTTGATCTCTTGAATGTACTGAAAGACAAAATAATGCCTACTAGTATGGTGAACAAATGAATTGAGTTTGATTTTTTTCTTGCGAATGTTCGGATAATTAAAAGCTTCGATTCCAAATACATTATTATAGGAGTAAGAATCCTGCAACTGAAAGAAACATGCACACTAATTTCACAAAGTTTCTCTACCATTATACACCTGTATAATAAACTAGTGAGGGTATTGTCAAAATTATCGTATTTTCTCAATAAATAATTTCACAATTCCAGAAAAGGATTTATTACGCCAAATTAGGACAAAATAAGATTTCTTACAATGTTTATGTTCATTACCGATGCATATACACATGATAATTCACGTTCATTAACTTTAAAAAAGCACCGGCATCCTGAAGGATATGAAAGTGAATTGCCGTTCGTCATAAACTTTTTCGCCCTACCAATTGATCGTCAACTTTATGTACGTTTACTAATTGTCAAATATATTAGATCGATTAGTCTATGTTTTTGAAACACATGTGAAGGTCAACTACTTTTTCTGAAATTGCTGTTGTGTCATTATAACGTGCACAAGAGAATAATTAATGAGATCGGGATTCATTGCAAATAAAGAGACCTCGAAAATAGAAGATAAGTCTTTGAGAGATTTGGTATAATGATACGACAGTATAAACGTCAATGTATTTCTTTAGAACGCCGACAACCGACGTACGAATTAGACTGCGGGAGACTGCGTCACCCGTGAGTAGTGAAAGGACTGCAAATGTTTTGAGACTAAACTGACAATACCCTGACACATTGACATACGAACTGAAATAAAATAAACTTAGCTTCAGGAAGACTCAGTAAAATAGTGTTTCTGTCCATGAGAATAGAGTATGAAAATTGTACTACATACTCCTTTTATTTCTGTAGCAGATCCACGACATATTTAGGCTGCTCGGCGTAGGACTTAATTAATTTAGTTTGGCATCAGAATTAACAAGGAATAATCACAAATTCTCCATTTAAAAACACCATTCTGCAAATAAGAGGCAACCGAGATGACATTCCTTCGGTGGGCTATGAGCTGCTCTTGTGGGAATTCTGATTCGGTGTTGTTGACGGTTTTATGCGAATAAATAAAAGAGGGCTTCTTCGTCAACATAGTATTTTTATTCAGATAGCCGGCTTTCGACGGCTTTGCCGTCATCATCAGTCTCGCTGCTTTCGGCAAAAGTCGGGAGACTGTGCCTAGCGCATCTATCTATATATTTAAAAAAATAAGGTATTCTGCCATGGCTTCGTTTAGAGCTTCTACTGAACCGATTGTTGTATTTTTTCTTTTAAATGAAAGAATATGATCCCTAGATGTGTTATCAGATATTGTTTGTGTTGATTCACCAACATTTACTGTGTAAATTAATTAATTAAATCATTATTTAATAGTACGCTTATCAATAGTCAATTGTTTTCTTTCAAAGGGTGGCAATTTCAAAATCGATATACATGAATCCATAGATGTGAGTCCACGCTGCTTGATGTTTTGTTTTGATTGTTGAAATTTGTTTACAATTCGTCAAGGTTTTGTTTCAGTGTAATAATTGCATTGTGGTGTTGACAGTTTGCATGTATTTGCTTCTGTGGTGTATTTTGTAGAGAACATTCGCACAGTGGGTTTTGCTCGGTTGTACTTTAGTGAAGTTGTTTACAGGTTATGTCGAATTCCGAATCGTTGTCCACGCGCCCCAAAAGACGCAAACGTACATTAACTGGACGCAGGGAAAGAGAAAGTCAGCGTAGGTGTCGTGATAGTGAGGTCATTTCGTTTTCTTTGGGTCATTGTCTATGAAATGTCAGTTTTGTTCTGCTTTGTACTTTCCATGTGAGAGAAATTCTGCAAACGATTTACTCTGTTGCTTAAATGGGAAAATAAGTATACCTTCGAGCAATATGCCAGAAGAAATCAAACAGTTTTTATAGGAGATGATGACACATCAAAAAACTTTAGAAATAATATCCTTCAGTATAATAGTACTATATCTTTTGTGTCGATATTGCATTGCCACCTGGTCATGGGCCATACGTGTTCAAAATTTTGGGAACTCCTTATCACAGAATATCTTCGTTATACCCTCAAGATCCAAACAATGCAATATATTGTGAACATTAGTCTGGGTACAGTATTTTACATTTATCTCAGATCTCACCGTCAAATTTTGACGGGTTCTCACTAGTCTGAATAAAAACACTATGTTGACGAAAATGCCCTCTTTTATTTATTCGCATGAGCCGCTCTTCCTCACGCGTGCGTCCCGCGTTTGATGAGCGCGCGCCAAGTTGGGCTAAACATCGATACATCGATATTCTGATTCATCACCAAAATGCTTTTGATGTCGATGAAAACATCGACAAAAAATCATGTTTCAAATCAGATATAATATTTCGAAGTACAATGTCCTGGTTCTAATATGACATTACACGCCAAATTGGCGTCGCCAATATTAGTTTAAAGTGTATTCTGCACGAACTTTGACTTTCGGCTTAACTTTATAATCAATGTTGTATGCAATCAAGATTCAAATTGCAGTTTAATGATATTAACACGTACAAAATAATAAAAAAAAAGTACCAACACTCGAGAAAAGTTGCGAATAGCAAACGGTTTCGTGCCGCCTGTGGATCGACAATAGTGACAATTGTCAAAGCTTGTTGATTGCGAGAAATTCACAGATAAAATAGATTCTGGAACTTTTATTTATATCGTGAGGATTTTTTTTAAAAACATCGATGTTTCTGCACAAATATATCGATTTGAAGAAAACAGCGACAGAAAAACATCGATGTTATATCAATGTTTCTGCTCGAAAATATTGACGTTTCGAAACCATCGATGTTTTTTAGCCAACCCTACCTGCGACCCAGGGAGAATTGTAGAGGCGGGCGGGGTGGTGGTGGGGCTGCCTTGACGCCGAGCGACGGCGCAGCGGCGGGGGCCACCAGGCGAAGAAGGACCATGGAGGGGAGGGGGAGGGGAGGAGAAGGGGGAGGTACGGCACACACAGTGAGTCAGTTTCAACCACGAAGAAACTGGACAGCGTGAGACGAAAAGAAACTAAAAACGAAGTCAAAATAAATGAGTGAGGGGAGTCGAGATGGGACCGTAGAGTCGACGACGGGAATAAACGGAACAGAACAGGAGAGAAATAGACGAAATGGGACGGGAAGAGACAGGACAGACAGGAAAAAGTGAGACGTTATGAGATGATAGAAGACCCTGGGCTAGTCGAGATGTGACGGAACGAGATATGGCAAACGATACGGGACAGGCAATTGATTGATTGATTAGTGATTCCGGGCGCGTCAGCTGCTGAGGATATTAGTCCTGTAAATGTAGTGCATGTTTTCCCTGAGAGGAGGTGGTGATCTTCTCCCGCTGGATAACGGGATCTGACCCAATCTACGTCGGATTGCGGTGATTTTCCCTAACCAGGTATCTCCCACCAGCGAGGCGCCGTCCCAACCACGTCATGCTCTAAGCTCCCGACTGATCTCCCGGCAGGTGTGACAATGTATTGCATGTAAGTGTGAGTGAGGATAGGACAAGGAAGAGGAAGGAAAGATCGTGCGCGGTACGTGGCACGTATCTGCGGGTACTGCTCCAGCATTCGGCTCGTGTTGATCACAGAAACCACGGAAAACTACCGATCAGAGCAGCGAGAGGTCTCCTGAACGGCTGAATTCGACATATCTATGTAGCAAGCGTCGCAAACCCTCCCACCACCGCGGTGCACCGTCTAGAGTGGAACCCTAGGATTTCTGGGCCAGAGACACTGCAATGACATCAGTTGATGCCCTGAGCCACCTTGTAAAGATTGAGATCAGACATGATGAGTGCGGCGCTGGTCCGCCGGCCCGTGGCGAGCCCCGCCCACGCACTGCCAGGCATCAGGTGAGGAAGAGCTTCTGAACCCCCATCTCGATCAGGTTTTTCGTTCAGTGTCACTGATCCTTGAGCAAATGCTAAGATGGACCCTTGTTTTGCTTCTGGACATAAATGTAACTTCATTATCTGTGCACGTCTTCTAGAATGCAATGGGAAATATACTTAATTAAACTTAAATCGTTCTCCATGTTGGCGCGGAAGGAAGTGTTATTCCTTCACGAAGGAGATGATGAGGGATAAGAGCCTAAATATACAGCTGATTTAACCTTGAAAATAAATTTTATTACATCGGAGCGAATATTTTGTAAACAATTCTTGCAAAAAAAACGCTCATTTCTTTCTCTATTCAAAATTCAATTAGTATATACGGTATATCGTAGCTTAGGGTAGGGATTTCAGAATTACGAAAATGTGCACAGAATTCACTTTTCCCCGTAGCACGTCACACAGTTTTTAACTGTTTTTGACGTATAATAAATAAATAAATAAATTTTCCAAAAAAGTTAAAGAGCACGAATAAACACAGGCCAACAGGAGGTAAGGGGAGAAAGGAGAATGCGAAGGAGATAAAATGAGAATGGGTTAAGACGAGACGGGCGGTTTCACAATACATCAGACGAAATGAGTCGACGTCAGAAGGAAGGAAGTCGGGACGTGACGAGATTATATCGGGCTAGACGTGACAAAACGGAAGAAGTTCAAGAGGATGAAACGAAGCAGATTGGGATGAAACAAAACGAAATAAAGCGGAGGGAGAACATTCAAAGCGAAATGAAATGAGGCGAAAAAGGATGGAGCGATACAAGTTCGTACGAGTCAAGGCCTGTGGAAGATGAGAAGATAAAATGAAAATCTACTCATTATGAAACAGACGAGTTGGAGTAGGTGTCGAGACAGAACGAATGACTGAAACACAATGAGGCTGGGTGTTGAGGGAGAGATACAAATTAACAGGGTGAAGTGATAGTAGATGATTTGAGCTAGACCGTAAGGAAAACAAGGTGAGTGTTTTAGAGCTGATTAGGCTTGAACATCGAAGAGCTATGATACCAAGACAGCAGATATCAGCAAGAGGAGGGTCAGGAGGATGTATACGACGCGCCAGCGGGAAGGAGCAAAACAAAATTCTGCAGGTGTGAGAGAGAGTAAATAAGACAAGATATGTTGCACAGGGGACTAGAGTGGGCGGGGTAATTAGTGGGGGGGAAGAGACGGGGATATCAAGTGGATGGGACTGGTCGGAGTGGGATAAGCCTGACAGGCTGAGGCAGAGGGAAGAAGCAGATAAGAAGGGGTAGAGAGGAAACGATGGGATGGAGAGGTAGGAAGTGGGAGGAGCGTGACAGGCCGAGGCAGAAGGAAGAAGCAGAAAAGGGGTAGAGAGGAAACCAAACAATGGAAAGGGGGAGAATAATCGAGATGTCAGTGGAACAATCGGTGAGGAAGAGAAGTGCCGTGTAGAAGGAGTGAAGAGAAGAACGGTGAAGGTGGAGTGGTGAGGAAGTGCACAAGCGGAAGAAGAGACTGTAATTCTTTTTGACAACTTCTAATCTGCTTACTCGGAGGTATTCGAATTCAAATGAAGGGTACATGATAGCACACACTTTTTGAAAAATATGATAACGCCGCTCCATTTTTTTAATCTTCAAAACGAGACAAAACATAGTATCGAAATGTTGGCTATAACGTCATTTTATCATATTCCTTATTCACACCAATAAACCTTAAAAACGAATCGATTGCCAATAATAAGTTCTGGACCATACTCCTCATGTTAAAACGAAATAGTGTAGGAAATCAACTCGAACCTTATTGACAATATGTTCCGCTACAATTTATGAAACTTTCGAAGCTAAAAATGCCTCTACTCAGCCAAATCGAAAAGGTGGGTTGTGAGATGGGCCGAGCGGAAGTGAAGCGGAGGCGGGGCGGGGTGGGGTCGAGGGGCGCGGGGGCGCGTGTTCGGGCGTCACGGCGGCGGAGGCGGGCCGTGACCGGCGCGTGACCCCGGCGCACGCAGCGCCGTAACGGGCCGAAGCGGCGATAGCGCGCCTCGCCCCGCCCCAGCGTGCGCTCCGCTCCGCGCACTGCCCTGGCGCGGCGCCGCCCGCCGCCGCCTCCATCCCCGCCTCCCTACCGACTCCGCCGCCGCCTCCATCCCGCTCCCTACCCTCGCCACCGCCGCCATCCCCGCCTCCCCACCGACTCCGCCGCCGCCTCCCCACCGACTGCGCCGCTCCCTCCACCCCCGCAACCGCCGCCATTCCCGCCTCCCTACCGACTGCGCCGCCGCCTCCACCCTCGCCACCGCCGTCATCTCCGCCTTCCCACCGATTGCGTCGCCGCTTCTAACTTCGCCACCGCCTCCATCCCCGCCTCTCCACCGAATCCGCCGCCGCCTCCACACCGCTACCACCGCTTTCCCCGCCCTCCCCCCTTCGCCCCCCTCGCAAACGCCGCCATCGCCACCATCACCGCCGCAGCCGCCGATGCCATCGCCACCTCCGCCTCCCCCTGTGCCACCGCCTCCGCCAACGCCACCGCAGCGTCGGTCCCGTTCGCCAGCCCGCCCCGCCCCGCCGTGCCATAAGTCTCCTCAGCGCAGCGCTTGTTCTCCCCACCCCCGCGATCACTCTCTGATCTGCCCCTTGCTCTACAATCTTTCCATTCCCCGCCCCGCCACAACCTTCCTACCTTGCCCCAATTCACCCTGCCCGCCCCAGCCCGCTCTACTGCTCGTTGTGTCCCCTCCCCTCCCCCACATTGCACCAATCCACCTCCCCGCCCAGGCCCCGTGCCAGGCTTCGGTCCCCAGCTCCGGCGCCTTCGCCCCTCTCCCTTCCCAGCCCGCTCCCTTCACCGCCCCTTCCTTCTCCGCTCGCACATTTCGCCAGCGCCCATGGCGGCTGTCGCCCGTTTCTGCTAGTGCCCTTACTGAGCAAGGCGAAGCTCTTTCCGCCGCCGAATTTCATTTCCAGTGGGCGCTTGCACCGCACGGAAACTGAGGAGGCGGCAAGGACTTCCGGAAGTAAAATTAGACACGGAAAGGACGTCGGCATGGAAGACCTTGAAACTGTTCTCATCTAGTGAATCTGATAGTACTCTACAATTAAATACCCTCACGTCAAACGGATTTCCCAAGTTTCGCTGACTGCTATGCGATTCGCCAATCAAGTGTAATGCAACTAATGTTGCTAATCCGAATACAAAAAGTATTCATTTCGGTTTCGAACTTCTGGACTTCATACCAATGCTCTCAAACATACGTATGCACCCATGATTGCTTTTCACATCTGGGATTCAATTCTCATGTCGGATCCTCATTTTCAATTATATGTGCGTCTGTCTCTATTTCTTCTGTTTTCTTTCGTTTCAACAGATTTGTATGTATCCATACAATGTATGTGTAGGTAGCTTTCCAGCCAGGAATTTCCCTTCGGGTTCTGTTCACCTCATCTGTTTTTATTCCGATTACACAATCATGTAAAATGTGGCATTTCAGTGTAAATATAATTTCAACGAATAGTTCGCTCTGTGATTTTTGGTTGCTCTAAAACCCGCATGTTCGTCTTCTGATAATAGAAGTAGTAATTGTGCGATGTCATATCAAAAATCAGAGAAATTAAAACCTGAAAACCGATGTAAACCATTTTTTCACTTTTCGAAAAGGCAGAAAGTTTGTAAATCCACATTGTTTAGGCTAAGGCCAAGAAAGTGCGTTTTATGAACATGTCCACTTTACACAAAAATAGTTTTCCTTCATTTCATAGAGGTTTAAGGTGACATTTCCTTTCTTCCGGAGGAAATTTTCCGGACATGCTGTCCTCTAGACAACGGCTGAATTCGCCCTAGCTATGTGGCTGTCGAAAATCCTGCCACCGTTGCAACTCGAACTCTAGGACCTCCTGGTCAGTGGCACTGCAGTGCCATCAGTTAATGCTTTGCGCCATCTAATTTAGTGAGAAAGGAAATACTCTCGTAAGTATTTTCAAGAGTAGGTAAATTTTAATTTCTATATTTTCTTTTTTTACATGTAGTCCCAATATTGTTTTTCTTATATCACATTGTTCTAAATCTCATACCTTCTTTCTCTTGTTCGAATTTTCTGTCTCCTTTTCCTCACCGCATTTTGCACCGCCCCAAAAGACTGGCTGCGGCCGAGCATGGCCCGACCGGCCCGCTAGCACATTATAATTTTCGGCATCGACCTTGGCTCAAATGATAGCCATAAAAATGTATGTGGAACGTTCTGGGCCAGCGTGAATAGATAATTCTTCGCACAGAAGATACTTATTGTTTCGTTCGTTCCACGCCAGCTCCACCAGTGTCAAAATAAACCACGACGTACGATCTGCCGTTATTAAGCATTTGTAATTGACCGAGAGACCTTGCCGCGTCACGCTGATATCTTCGCCGGGTTCCTAGAATGCTTAGACAAACTCGGAGCATTCACAGACACCAGTCAAATCAGTCACTGAAAGGTTATTTACTGTAAAAAACTGAACATGCATTGGATAGTCAGGGTCGACCTTAATGAATCAGATGTGTTTCAAACTATAATTAACCGAAACGATATTTTGAGAGCGGCCCGATGACGCAATGCGGTGGACGAACATCTGTGGGCGGAGTGTGCGAAGTCATAGCAGCGACCCACGGCCGCTTCAAACCCACGACCGCGGACCAGTCAAGGGCGGCGACCCGCGCCGAAAGCGCGGGAAACTGCAGGAGCAGGCGGCAAAGTGAGTTGCGTCATTGCATACCGCACAGCATGTGGGTGAGCGTTTCAATGGACTCTGGAGGTCGCTGTTTCAAGACTTGCCGACCGGAATTTTCCAGTCCGATACAAATGGTAGCCACTATTATTAATTCATACACGCTCCGATAACATTACCTTTGATATAGTCATGCACCTTCGTGTTAATATTTTGTTTTCAAAAATGCCACCCGGACCATCGCCTCTTGTAGTAATTTTCAAGCCGCTGTGGCTGACGTCATGACCAACAATCGGGAAGAGAAGATTAATATACTCCATCACCAGACAACAGGTGTTGATACGATTGTCTCAAATTGTTTGAAAAAATATGAATATTATAAAAGAAGACATGGAGCATTCAGAAATAAGAAAATTCAAACCAATGATCTGAAATGTACTAAACATATTTAATACACTCGTATACGTTGTTTTTAAACGAAACTCCCTAAACCGTCATATCCTTCGGGGTTGTTTAAAAGTTGGCATTCTTTTGTGGGTATCGTATAAAATTGTGCCAGTGCATCTGCATAGTATACTGGGCCAAAATAACTTTTTGTTGAGTTTTTTGACGGTAAAATAATCAACTTCGGCCACTATAAAATCAAATACTACTCAAGCATATTCTATGAAATGCAATTTATCTATTTTTTTGTCATCGATTAGGTATTTTGGAAAAAATCGATGACATTCGGTTTCAGTCGTAAAAGGTTACATTGAGAGAAACGTTACTTTGGAAAAGCACTTATCACTCCCAATAAATGTTTCAGGTAAGAGCAGTACAGAGAACATGCAGGCCAACCATCCAGAGATTCTTAATGAGGCCCAGTAACGACCCGTCTAATTATCCCAGTGCAGAGGAAAAGAAAAAGAAGGCGTAGTTGGAGGTGACAAGTAGGAAGGCGAAAGCGAGCGAGCTCCATAGCGCACGTGATGCCTCTCGTCGGCCGCTGGCCGAGGTCATCGCCCGGGCGGCAGGGCGCGACTCCGCGAATCTGCCTTGGAGATGACGGAGCGGCCGCGTTTGCCCCCGACGG